>NCVS01000664.1:116200-206565 GCA_003055095.1 Goniozus legneri
CCCCCCCCCCCCGATCGACGAAAACACGGACAGAGTTACGCACTCGCATTCCGTCGAAAATATTCACGCTGGGTTGATTTTGCGCGCGCGATACGCGCACACCGCTGCCGTTGGCGTGCGACGTTAACCCGACCGATATCGTCCACGCGACCGATTCTACGCGCGCTCCAGAATTTTCACGCCGTTAAAATGAGATGTAAGAAGAACTACGTGAAATGAAAAGAAAAATTTTAATTCAAATTTTTTTTACGACGGGAAAAAAAATTATTCAGCTAAAACACCCGATTTTTGAGTTTCATGAGTGTAAATCGAGTATTATTTATCAGAATGATATATGATTGTAAATAAAACACATGTTTCTACCCTGAGAGAAACAATAATCAAATGAGATCAAATCCGAACGTTCTAACAAAATTTTCAGCACATTGAAATAAAAAAACCCGTTCAGCAGAGAAGTATACATATATTTCAAACGAACGATATTTTTACGCCGGGGAAAAAATTATTAAATTAGTAGAAATTACCTCGAATATTGCGAATGAATGGAATCGTTTAAATATTCTCCTGATACCCGAGTGAATATTTAGTTAAATCTAATCTTTCTCATCCTCGGCAAAGGACGGTGCTAGGCGCGGAGAATTCCCGCCGTGGTATCGTTCCCCGAATAACGGCAACGAAGAACTCTCGCGTATACCGGATCGCGATCGGATTTCGGCGCGTCGAAAGGGAAACTCGATTCCCTTCGTCGGGAGACAGTCAACGAGGAGAGCGCGGTCTCGGGAAAATCGGAGGACTCGTGCACAGCGGACGCGTCCTACGGAAACCGAATTTCGACAATGGAGAACGAGAAACGAATCGCGCCATTATCGAAATAGGTGTACGCGCTCGTGGAACGGCGAATGTCGGAGTTCCAGTTCACCTTGACTCGAAATGGATCGGGTGCGCTGCCGCATGCCGTGTGCACGATGGGAGAGAAAGAGGGAGAGGGATGGGGAGGGTGGGGAGGACTGGAATAGGAAGGAGCTGGCTTGACGCGGGACAGAGAACGAATCGTTGTGCGTAACACCCGGTCGACCGTTCGCATCGCGGGAAGTGAAATTCTCGATCGCGTGCCCGACGCTTTTTTTTTCGATACGCGTTGGGTCAGCGATGAGCTCGCGCGTGCACCAGCGACGTATACATATACGTATAAATATAGATATACATATGAACACATATACGTATAAATATGCACACGTATACATCGCGTGTACACACACTCGGCGTAACTTTTCGGTTCTTTTTCACCCGAAATTCCCGTTTCCCTTTCAATTTTTTCGTTCCAGACAGATTAACGAAACTCACCGGACGCAGCCAGGGCTATCGCCGCGACGAATGCCCACCGTCGCATGTTTACACACTCCTCGCACTCGTCGGCCGACGGCGGTTTTTCAGCTACCACCCCCGCACGTGCTCCTCTCGTGCCCGGATCTATCTATCTCCCTCTGGCACACCCCCTCGGCTTTTTTCCGGGAGCTCCGGCCGGGTGAACGACAGAGAGAGAAAGAGAGAGAGAGAGAGCGAAAGTGGATTCTCCCTCTCCGTCCGTCTCGCCGGGTAACCAGGACACCCGCGCACTTTTTCACCAAAAATTTCGATTTAAAAAAAATGAAGAAGAAGAAGAAATACTCGCGTCCTCGGGAACGAGAAAGCGCGGGCGCGAGCGAGCGGGAGAGAGAGAGAGAGAGACGAAAAAGACGCAGCAGCCTCAAACAGGTAGTCGTAGCGCGCGGCACGGCGCGGGCGCGCGCGCGAGAATCGCTCACTCGCTCGTTGTTTTTTTTCCTCTCTCGTATCTCTCTTCTTCTTTTTACAAAGTGGCCCCCTTGCCGCGATTCGCGCACTCCGCTCGGCTTCTCGAGGAAGGCTCAGGGAGCCAGTAGAGGAGCGTACGTCGATGCCATCCTTCCTGTAGCGCTGACACGTGACCGGGAGCTACCGATAACGATGCTGCTGCTCCTGCTGCCAATGCTGCGACACCGCCGTGCGTCGCGCTCACTACGCGCCATCCACGATTCGCGGCACGGCATAGCGATGCGTACCTCGCATATCTCTTTCTGGGCTGCTCTTCTCGCGGATATAAGAGAGAGAAGCGAAACTCTCTCTCTTTCTATTTCTCTCCCTTGTGCACTCTCTCTCTCTCTCTCTCTCTCTCGCGCGCGCGAACGATCTGTCGGCTGGCCAATCCGGAGCACTCTGGCTCTCTCTCTCTAGAACGTCGAGGTACCGTAGCCGGCCCCCAGCAGGCCTCTATCCCTCTCTCCTTCCGCAGGAACTCTCAGAAACAAAGAGCCAACACCGTACGCGACACCATTCGCGAACTTCTCTCGGCGTCCTTTGCGAAAATTTTCCCCACCGCGTTTGTCCGTGTCGGTGGTCTATGCGTTTCCCCTTTTTGGTCCGCGCTGTCTCTCTTTCTATCTCTCTCTCTCTCTCTCTCTCTCTCTCTCTCTCACCGCCGGAAGGGAGATTCCCGTGTGTGTATAGTATATATGTGTGTAAAATGGTGTATATTGTGGTGTGTGATGTGTCAAGGTGCGCCCTCGCCGGCGACCAACGCTGGACTGATATTCATTTAGCTGCAGCGCCGCGCGATACCGCCGCTAACGCCACCGCGCCACCCCTCCGCGCTATTCCTCCGCGCAAGCCCCTCTCTGCCTCTCGCTCTCGCTCCGAGGGTTCATCCCTATGGAAGAGGGATAGAGAGAGAGAGAGAGAGAGAGAGAGAGAGAGAGGCAGAGAGGGACTTGGCTATCGTCACCAACCTTGCTGATTCTACCCCTTCTTCGTTTTTCTCTTTTTCATCCCTCCCCTCTCTACGGTACAGGCGCCCTATCTCTCTCTTTCTTCGTCCCTGTCGTATTTCCCGTCTCTCTTCCTCTCGCTCCCTCGCAGCTATGCCACACGCGTCCGGCATCCCGTTGGGTGGCATGGTATACCATACGGCGCTGGTACCCAGTGGAGGCACACACACCGCTCTATATAGTGCATGCCAACATCGCTCTCCTCTCCTCTCTACATCCCCCTACCCCTCGAGAGAAGGAGAGAATCGTTACTACGGTTGGAGATCAATATGATAGGAACGCGCATGCCTCGGTACCCCCCTTATACGCGCGCGCGCGAGGAACCGAGCGCGCCGAGCATCAGGGCTCCTCGGACTCTTATTCCATCACGAAGCGCCGCCCCGACTGCGCGCTGATTTTCTCGCTCTCTTCGATGCCCCTATCTAGGCTAACCCCGGTACATTAATTTCATCCGTTTCCTATCCGAATTCCCATGGCTTCCCACTCGCATCCTTCGCTGTTTGTACTCGAGCTATAAAAATTAATCGTATTTGTGGAAATCGCGGTTAGAAACCAAAATGTTAGTACAAAACGCCGATTTTTTGAGAATCAAGGAACATTTTTAGGTCATATAGACATTCGGTTGAATTTATAAATATGAAAAAGTATAAAATACCAACTTTTTGGAGACTAGCAATTTATTGCTCGGAAGGGTACGATTTGGTGGTGTAGGAAGAAGAGTGCACGAGAGGAAACGAGCTGGTGACCCGTCTGGACCCGCGAGTACGACCGTAGTAAATCGGAAAAGGGAAACTAGTCCGTTGTAAATAAGACGAGTTTACGATTCGAACGATTATTCTAGACGTTATCAGTGCCGAAGCACCCTAGTTAATGAAACTCTTTCACCAAGGCCGAAAGTCATATCTCTGTATGTAAATTGCGCTCGGATATTTACTGGAACAATTTTTTGCAATTAATTCATCTTGTTCGTAACAGGGAAACATCCATTTACGTGGCGATCAAAAAGTGAAATTAATTATCGTTGCATTCTGTACACACTCCTGTTTACCCTCGTCGATAGAATTAGTTTAATGTCGCGATAATTGATTCGATGTTGTCGGCCGACTTTTGTTTCTTTTAACGAAATTTAAATCACAACGAAGCGATTATCGTCCCTTCACCCAGCGGGAGTCTTGTTGCGTTCGTCGCGACGCGTCGCCACTTTCCAGCCAGTGAAATTGGCCAACCGGACGTCGATTCTCCGTTCCGATTTTCGATAAATCCAAACAAAAATCGATCGCGAGTCGCATTTTCGTAGATCTTCGCTCGCGAATTTTCAAAATTTCTCGCTCGGCTCGAAAAACGACGCAATTTTTCTGCCCCCGAAGTCGGACAACAAGACGATACCAATTCGTCCTCCCGTTCCTCGAGAAATCCCACGTAAGATTTATCGTTTTATCGATCGCGTTCGAATTTTCCGACTCGAAAATCTCCACCAGCGACATTCATTTTTTTCCACTCTATACAGCGCTCGGTTGTTCAGTCGCGCGGGTTAATTTCACTCCGACGGGCGATCGAGCGACGAGATCGGTAAACTCACGGTCCGTTTGCTCAACGTGCGCTTTTTCCCATATCTCTCCTCTTCTTATTCTCCGCGCTTCCTCTTTTTTCACTCGGCCACGCGTAACGACTGCTCCGATCCTTTTGTGTCGTTCCCGTTCCACCTCGTTTTATCCCCGCAGAGTGACCGACGATTTTCAGAATAGTAAGGACGATCCTCCACCCCCCAACGAAAACCAATTTAGCTTCCGCGATCGAATCCAGTTCGCTCTCCATCTCTCCCTTCCTCTCGCGCCCTTCCTGTCGTCCGATAGGACGCGTTTGCCCCCCTTCCCACAAATCGAACGAATCTCGGATATTTCTCCGAGGGTAATTCCTCGTGAAAAAACAAAAACTCGAGAAGGTCCTCCGAATCGGAATTATTTACGAACGGCCCTCGGTACGGCGATGGCAAGAAGGGGGAAGAGAGAAGAAGCAGGAGAGGGAAACCGCGAGGGCGAAAATTCCGGAAAAATTTCGACTAATCCCGCGACTGGCTTCGATAATACCGGCGTTGCTGGTTCGAGGAAATCCGGCGAGTTCTATTTGTAAATTCTCCCGGTTATACCGCGCTGGGTGTACCGTGCTTTTCGGTAAGCGGCTTATTAGAAGCGAACGCGTATCCTCGACGTTTTTCATCTCCCGCGATATTTCACCTAGCGCGCGCGTTCGACCGCGCACCGGGAAAGTTTTCTCGGCGCGGGCTGGCTGGAAATTTGGGATTTCTGGCAGAACGAGCGCTCGCGCGCGCACGCGAGGATAGTCAGCCGGCGAAATAGTTTCGCGACTGCGATAGCGCGACATGCAGCGCGAGGAAATGCTGCGCGCGAGTTGTTCGCATAGCGAGCGATTTCCGTATTCGCCTGTAAACGCGGTTTCGTCTACCGCCCCTCCTCTCTCGTCTCGGTGCCTCTTAACTGTTTCGAGGCCTTTAAAATACCGCTCCTGTCTTTCCGCGAGTTCGGAATTCCCTCGCGGCCTCGTTTCGAGACGCCGCCGAGAAAAATTTTGATGGTTTCCTGAACAGAGACTACACTGGCGAAATTAGTTGTAACGTAGTTCACTTTTTTGCCTGGCTATTGATCATTGTGGATATTAATTATAAATTATTGTAAATAGATAACGTTTTAAAAAAATGTTCGATGAATCAGGAATGTTCGTGCATCAGCATGTTACCCGAAGGCAGGGTCATGCACGGTTAAAATTTTGAGTAAAATTTTCCGGAAGTCGAACTCAAAATTCGCGGAATATCGGGCCGGATCGTCCGGATCGGGGGATCGATCAATTTCGACGAAACTATTAACTTATATCGATCTCATAGTTGACAATTATGCGGATTCCTATGCCACATTCGTCGTAGGCCGGAATCCCGAATTGCTCTCCCTTCGGCGTTAAATCGTAACGACTGCGCGTAACGTCGATGCGGCAAACATTCCGATGCTTCACTCCCGGACGAATGCGGACTAATTGGCGTTATACACGCCCAGCTAGTCGATCATTTTCGCGAGAATCGCTCTCGGTAGCGTCGTTTTATCGCGAGTACCGAAATGACGACGATGATGGAACGGTTAACGCAAAAAAAGAGGGGAATTAAAACCCTCATCGCGAGAGATTTATTGGTAACGAGGTACAGTAACGAGCAAAATGAGTCGAGCACTCGGATATTTCGACAAATTTCACCTCGGAGAAACTATTAGTCTTCAGAAATACAAATAAAGAAGACTCGATAACTAATTGAAATAGCTTTTTCTGGTGCGTACAAAATAATCCGCGAAACTAATATTTCAATTCTTGAAGGCTGATGCAAGATCTGAATTTCATCCAGAGATCTAAGCGTTCCGTTTATTTTGCTCGCTGCTGTACATAAATACTGCGTTTTGATATATCGCACCCGTTATAACTCAACGTTACTTTCTTATTTCTCATTTCGCGCGGTTACGCGTGTGTACGTGTCGCTCGTGAAATACGTATACGTCTTCCGAATGTGAAAAAGGTATATAAACAATAAAATATACCTATATATAGACGTAGGTGGAAACCGACATAGTTAACGACGGTAATCCGAGGGGTGAACCCTACTTTAAGATACGAAATAGTTGTCCATTAAATGGCGACTCTATTTCCGTCCAATAATGTGCGATAAATATACAGAAACGAAATTACCGAGAACAGAATTTATATGAAAGAATGCGTTGGACGTACCTACCGATGCGTTAAGGATGTTTAGTACCAATTTTCAAAACCTCTATAACTTTCAAGTTCATTTTTCCCATAGTTTTTAAGAAATAAAGTTTGAATTTCGTACATTAAATTAAAATTAATATAATAATATCAAACAAATCTGCCAATTTTTAGATTCACAATTTTCATAATTAATAAAAATATTATAAAAGTAAATATATTTTATACCTGTTATAATTATTTTTTACTAATCTCTGATATTAAAAATAACTTTCGAACGTGAATTTCGGATCCTCCTAAGCGCTTGTCAATTCCGCTATTTATTTACCAACATCCTTAAACGCTATTTTATTTTCCATCCCCGAGAGACAACCGAGGGGAAAAAAAGTCGATTCATATAATGCGACAACACGACAACAACCTGTCGCTCTTTAACACACTGGAGAGTGATGCGGTTAACTCCGCGGAGAAAATTAATTTTTACTTACCCTTCACGATGGAATTCACTGTCGACGTATTTTTCACTCGATGTCTTTTTTCCTTGTGAATACATTGCTCCTGGGACGAACGACCGTTTTCTTCTTTGTAATCCGATTATTGGTTGTTTCGTAATTTCAAGCGAATAAACTGTTTCAGGTTTTTTCGGTGATATTGTGTACCTACACAAGCAACCTCGTATTCCGGTGGATATTACTCCGAAGCTTGTACAACCGTAAGATGGATCGAGACCTTTATTCTACGGCGTCTAACCAATATCAATTTCCGCATTCATAACCAGACGTGCACTTAATATCAAATTGTTTTGGTACTACTTCTTTCCGTTATTTCTTATTTCAGAAACTTAGCTTGATTAATTGGTCCATCCTTATTTCGAAAAGAGATCAATTTTATCACTCACTTAACTACCGTGTTATGAAACATCGTAATTTCGAAAAGAGATCAATTTCATCACTCACTTCTGCTGTGTTTTGAAACATCACTATTTTGTAGATGCTGCACTTTTAAAATGATAAAAAATTCGTAAATTTCACTTCACCTTGGATTTTTTCATACTAACGATTTTACATCGACAGTTGGTCGATTCATTCGAATTTTAAACAATTGTTGTAAAATACATAGAGATCTACATCCGGTCCAATTTTGGAGTTAACAAAGTTTAGTACACACTATGCCGTATGGTGGCGCGTCGATACATTTGAAAATTATCGGTCGGTAACAATTTTCCGCTTATCATATCAATTAAGCGACGAGTTCCAATCATTTTGATAGAGGACACCACGATCTCGCAAAATCTGAAAGTGTTAGCCGGTAACAGAAGTGACTGCTGTATTAATTTTATTGTGTTAAGAAGTAAGGAAGTGAATATCTCCGTTTGTTAACATTTCAAACGGAAAAGATTGATATTTCTTGTTGGCAGAATTAAAATAAGCGCAAACATGGCAACTCTCGAAGACAAATCAATCTGGGAAGATGGAGAGGTGAATAAAATAAACTTTATTGTATCGCATACAGGTTATGAAAACTCGAATGACAAGCAAATCTATGCATGAATGATAATACGTACTTTTCTATTATACTTTCTTACTAAACGTTAAATACGTACTAAAACAGTATAATCTTCGTTAAAAATATTATTTTAATTTTTTTTTTGCAAATATATTTAAAAGGAAAATTTTGTTTTGTTCAGGAATCCTTGGGTGAAGATGTGTTAAGAATGTCTACAGACGAAATTGTTTCTCGTACCCGTCTGCTTGACAATGAGATCAAAATAATGAAAAGCGAGGTGATGCGCATATCTCATGAGCTCCAAGCTCAGAATGACAAAATTAAAGAAAACACAGAAAAAATTAAAGTAAATAAAACATTGCCATACCTGGTCTCTAATGTCATAGAATTGTTGGATGTTGACCCGCAAGATATGGGAGAAGAAGATGGAGCGGTAGTTGATCTTGATGCTCAAAGAAAAGGAAAATGCGCTGTCATAAAAACCTCCACGCGTCAAACATATTTCTTACCTGTTATTGGCTTGGTAGATGCCGAATCTCTAAAACCAGGTGATTTGGTAGGAGTCAACAAAGATAGCTACCTTGTTCTGGAAACCCTACCAGCTGAATACGATGCCAGGGTAAAAGCTATGGAAGTAGATGAAAGGCCAACGGAGCAATATTCCGATATTGGTGGTTTAGATAAACAAATTCAGGAATTGATAGAAGCTGTTGTATTACCTATGACTCACAAAGAAAAATTCGAAAATCTTGGAATCCAGCCACCGAAAGGTGTTTTGTTATATGGACCACCAGGTACAGGAAAAACATTATTAGCCAGAGCATGCGCTGCGCAAACAAAATCGACTTTCTTAAAACTGGCTGGGCCTCAACTTGTTCAGATGTTTATCGGTGATGGTGCAAAATTAGTCAGAGATGCATTTTCGTTAGCAAAAGAGAAAGCTCCAGCTATAATTTTCATTGATGAATTGGATGCAATTGGTACGAAACGTTTCGATTCGGAAAAAGCGGGAGACAGAGAAGTACAGCGTACTATGTTAGAACTCCTCAATCAACTTGATGGATTTAGCTCTACTGCCGATATAAAGGTGATAGCTGCTACTAACAGAGTTGATATCCTCGATCCTGCATTATTGAGATCAGGTCGTTTGGATAGAAAAATCGAGTTCCCGCATCCGAATGAAGAAGCGAGAGCGCGTATTATGCAGATCCATTCACGTAAAATGAATATGTCACCCGATGTTAATTTTGAAGAATTATCTCGGTCGACAGACGACTTCAATGGTGCTCAATGCAAAGCTGTTTGCGTAGAAGCGGTAAGCGTCTCTTTATTTATAACAAAATTAACACAAGTTCACCTGAAATTAAAATTTTTTAATTCACAGGGTATGATTGCGTTGAGGAGAAATGCAACAGCTGTCACCCACGAAGATTTAATGGAAGCTATTAATGAAGTCCAAGCCAAGAAGAAAGCTAATCTTAACTATTATGCCTAATCACTTCCACTACTTGTATTTATTAACACATTTTGTATTGAAATTAGAAAAAACATTATTTACAATTATTTTCGTTGTGTCTTCTACTCGAAACAGTGCAACTAAGAAGAATCAATGTAATTTTCAATCTAGTTTTATTTCATCTCTTCTTCTCGGAAATAGGCATTTTTATAGTATAACATATAAAATCAATTAAATTGAAAATCTTTTTCGAGATCAAACTATGTTTAATAAACAGAAACTTATACAAAAAAAGTGGTATATTGTTACAGTCATTTAAAGAAAATTATTATAATTTAATACTTTATTGAAATATATTTTCATTCATCCAAGTATAAAATACTAGATCTCTTATCCATTATACACGCCCATTGAATGTATCTATGCTCAACAATCATAATGATTGTTACAGCCTAGAGAATGTGTTTATTTGTCTAAAGTACTTAGATATAAAGAAAAAATTATACTGAGAAGAATTTAAGGTTGACTTTATCGTCGTCTATGACTCCTCTTCCTGATCCTGAAAAAGAAATTTACAATGTATTTTCTATTTACCCAATTTACTTCAACAAAATTAAATTCTTAAAACTTACTTCTTTGGTCCTTTAACAAAACACCAGTCAACTGAAATGGGTTGACCTAGAATTTCAGTTCCGTTCAATGCTTCTTTTGCTGCCTGAGCCTCTTTAAATGTTTCATATTCAACCAAAGCATAACCTTTCAAGAAACCTGTTCTTCTGTCAAGATTCAAATGTAAATTTTTTATTTGTCCAAATTCTGAAAATTTGTCCTGTATGTCGTCCTCCTGGGCTTCTTCGTGAACCGAGTTAATGAATAAAATCCAACCTTCAACAGCTATAATACAAAAATGGGGAATGTTATTAATTATAAAATCTAATTAACATCATATTACATAAGTATGTAATAAAAATTGAAAAGGTAAAAGTGACACTTACATCTCTGAGGACCAGGTTCATCATCGTCTTCTTCAACAACATTCATGGATTCATAATGTCCAACATCGTCACGGGTAGACACAAGTTCAGTGCCGTGACCTCTACCTTTTCTTCTCTTCGCCTTTTCCTTCAACCTGGCGATACCCTCTACAAACAACAAAAATGATAGCTTAATCGGTATAAATTGCTCGATGAGTATCGATGAGTACTTCAAAACGCCGAATTGCGAATTTCGAGGTTATGCATAACCCAAACTTTAACATGAAACGTAATAAAAATTTTGATAAACTTACGATCACCTTCATCATCGACTTCAAATTCCTCGGCGTTATCAATATCCAAAACATCAGCCATTATAAAATGGGCTTAATGAACTTTTCTTGAAAATATGATCGTTTAACACTCACTATTAAAAAGCGAACGCTAAATCAAGCAATGTAGCCTAATCTGCCTGCCGCTCGATTTCGTTGAACATCGGACGCATGCGCGCCCCCATCTGCCAATGAAATCCTAATATAGAAATATCGCATATTTGAATTTGATTTATCAAATCTGTAATTGATAACTAAAATCAAATTAATATGATTCTGCAGAAAGTCGTCAACGTTTCCCGAGTAAACTGATACATTTGCGTATTTTGTTTATTTCAAATCACCACATCACTCAACAAGTAAAGTTTCAAAGAAATATTATATATGTAAGTGCGATTCAATATTCTTATTTCTCACTAGCCTTCAAATGTTATTTTTGAAACAACTATTTTTTTCGTAAACGTTTGGATGGGAAAGGTCAAAATTTTCAGAAAAATTTGAGTTTATAGAAAAGAGAAAGAACTCAAAAAAGTTAAACATGGATTCGGAAAATTTTTGTCGATTTTTGGATAATAATTTCACTTGAAATGGCGCTGTACAAAACATCTAAAAGGTTTGGATTTTCATAAATGGTTACAAAAATAGTTTTAACAGATTTTATGAATAAATTTGTTAGATTAATCCCTTTATTTGCTCCAAAATGACGTCGTTACCAACTCAAGATGTTGAAGACACAAAAAATGCATTAGAAAACAATGAAGAAAAATCGGAAAAAAAATTAACAGTTCTTGAAGTGCATGGTTATTCAGTTGGAAAGACGATAGGAGTTGGCTCATATGCTACTGTTAAAGCAAGTTATTGACCCTGAATGAAGTGATAATTATTAATGATAAATTATTAATTATCAATAATTATCAATTCTTAACTACATTTTGAACGTAATCGATCACTTAGGTAGCTCAATCAAAACGACACGAGTGCGATGTAGCGATAAAAATTGTTTCTAAATTCCAAGCACCAGGAGACTATCTGGAAAAATTTCTTCCCCGAGAAATAGACGTCGTCAGAGGTTTGAAGCACCCGAATCTTATTCGGTTTTTGCAAGCTATAGAAACTACGCATCGGTTGGTTTTGTTTGGTCCAAAATAAAAATTAATTGTAATAGTTCTTTTTTTATTAAAATGAAGGGTTTACATAATCATGGAGTATGCTCAAAACGGAAGTCTTCTCGACATAATCAGACGGGACACGTACATCGACGAAAATCGTAGCCGGAAATGGTTTCTGCAACTCGCGGAAGCTATTCATTATTGTCACGATCGTGGAATAGTTCATAGGTGAATTATCGAACAAGTTTAATTTTCATTTCGACGTACAATACAAATACATTATTTTAGGGATGTGAAATGCGAAAATTTGCTGATGGATAACAATTTCAATATAAAACTATCGGATTTCGGTTTTGCGAAAGGACGGATGAAACCACAGAACGGAGAAATATTATTGAGCGACACATTTTGCGGTAGTTACGCGTATGCATCACCCGAAATTTTGCAGAGTATCAAATACGATCCGCACTCGTCCGATATATGGTCGATGGGTGTTGTATTATATGCTATGGTTTATGGAAGACTTCCTTTTGACGACACAAATTACACTCAACTTCTTAAGGTATTCAGGTACATTCATTATGTCTAAACAAATATTTAAAATAATAAAGAACATATTATCTTTGGAGTTTTCGCACTGTTATCGACTCGGTATGCTATTAAATGGTAACGAAATTGATTTTTTTCACAGCAAGTACGAAACAAGGTGTCATTTCCGAAAAAACCAAAAGTATCACCATCTTGTCAATCTCTTATCAACCGTATACTAGTGCCAGAAAAAATTAGATTGAGTATCATCAGTATTAAAGATGATGAATGGCTGAAAATTTCCGTCGAACCTATCGCCGGAACATCCACGTTTGGTGAAACATCGAAGGTATTGAATTTTGTTTTATAACTAAAAATTCTTTCTAAATATTAATTTATAATAGGATAAAGCAAACAAAAATACCAAAAGTACGTCTACTGATGATAATACGAAGATAGATCTTCATCTCTTGCATAAAATACTAATGAGAGATAAACAAAAATTAGAAAATTCCACGGATAACAGTGATGGTAACCAGTCTAATGATTGGAGTACTTTGAGAACAGGAAGCGATGCACAAGATATACATACTGAACATTCGGAAAAAAATAATGATAATCCAGTTGATATTTAGAACATATACAGAACGTGTACGAAAACAAAAACTTTTGGCAATATTTTCAACTGAAATATATTAATTATGAATCAATAACGTATTCTCATTCAATAAATGCATTTGTGCGTTAGAAGTCTAAAATTCGGTTATTTCAACTTTCATTGTCTTAATTTTATGTTAACCTATTACAAAATAAGTATAACCATCACAGAATTCACTTTTTCTACTCTATTTCTATCAATAAATATTTATAAATCGTTATTTATCGATGAACAGCTGACAATTACACATAAATATATTACTTTTTGTATTACAAACAAGGACCGGCCTAAATGCATTTTAAAAATAATGCATTTGATAAGATAATTAAATTTCTTTAAGTTGACTGGTTTTGTGCTATTATAAGCATCATAAATGTACCTAATACAAATAAACCGCTTGCAGTCATTCTATGGATGAATTGACCTTCATCGTTATCTGTAAAATAATTTCGTAAAATTTCATTTTTTCGAAAATATATCATCACACGTACCATCTGATATAGAAGGTAGATCCCAGCCTAAACTTCTATTGATAGCTTTCTTCCACTGACAGTACAATACGTCGCGCTCTGTAAATTATAATATTAGAAAAATTTTATTTGTCAAACAAATATATTTGAAGAATTTCTTACCATTTTCAGTGATCGTTGGTGAAAACGTGTCATTAGGAACGGCCAAATCACTTTTTACCTGCCATTTTTTTATACCTTCCGCGCTTCCAGCAGCAATAGCAACCCCAAGAGCGGTAGTCTCACACATTAAGGGCCTAACTTTCTTGTTTAATTACAAAAAAAACATATATCGAATAATTTTTTATTTTCTCTACTCAATTTTTTGTTTTAAGTATTTAGCATGACCTTACCCACTGGAATACCGCAAATATCAGCTTGCATTTGCATTAATAAACTATTGTTCGTCATCGCACCGTCGACTAGCAACTTTGACAGCACTAAATCTGCGTCGTTTTTCATAGCTTCTACTATATCTCTAATTTGAAAACAAACGGCTTGTAGGGCAGCTTTGATTATATGAACATCTTTGGTATCTTCCGTGATTCCACAGATCACACTAAAAAAATGTTCCGAAAATCAATTTACAGAAAATTATTCACGATAACAAATTTACAGAACAAAATTACCTCCTAGCGTCCTTTCTCCAATATGGAGCATACAAACCAGAAAATGCAGGAACAAATACAATACGATTATCGGAATTAACTTGCTCTACCATTGTTTCACTATCTTCAACATTTGGCAAAATTTCTAAGTTATCCCTCAACCACTGCATCACCGCTCCAGCTATCGCTACGGAGCCTTCTAGAGCGTATATGGGAGTACTATGAGCACCTAGTTGATATCCTACAGTTGTGAGTAATCCATGCGACGAATGAACAATCTATCAAAATAACGTGAATTAGAAATAAGCGATATGATCACGATATTTTTGTTCATTTTACCGATGATCCTGTGTTATAAAGAAGAAAACAGCCTGTTCCATATGTACATTTTGCTTGTCCTTGCTGTAAACACATTTGGCCCACTAAAGCTGATTGTTGATCTCCTAAACACTGAAATATTACAAAATTTGTTGTGCTTTTTTTAAAATTTTCATCATACTGCATTTACATACTCCTGATATCGGGACACCCTGCATAATATCATCTTGAATATATCCATAAATTTCTGACGAACTTCGTATCTGAGGTAAAATTTCTTTTGGTATTTTAAAGAAAGATAGTAATGTAGGATCCCATTGTAATGTTGATATATTCATTAACATTGTTCTTGAAGCATTTGTGACATCTGTGATATGGGCTCCACCATTTATCCCACCTGTTAAATTCTGTAATTTCAACATTTCAAAGTTAAAATTCATTCATAATATTAGTATTCGTTTTGAGCTAAATCTTTACCCATATCAACCACGAATCAACAGTACCAAACATCAAACGATTGTCATCAATTGCTTCTCGAACTCTAGGCACATTATCTATTAACCATTTCAATTTTACAGCACTAAAATATGGATTTATAGGAAGGCCACAGAGTGACTTTAAGTAATCTGCATTTTGATTTTTTATTCCCTGCAGTAATTCATCAACAACAGTTGTAGTTCGCATATCCAGCCAAACTATTAACAAAAATAACTATGAGTCATGAGAATAGAAAACTTACATGCCAAAAATATGAAATTACATAATTTATACCTATAGCATTATAAAGTGGCTCTCCAGTAACCGAATCCCAAACAATTGTTGTTTCTCTTTGATTTGTAATACCAACAGCTACTATATCTGCTGGGTCAATTGTAAGTTGCCTTAGGTTGAACACAGTTTGTTTTAGACATTCTCTAACTGCGTCTAAAATTTCTCTAGGATCTTGCTCAACCCATCCTTCTTGCGGGTAAATTTGTTTTATAGATATTTGATGATATGTGAGTACCTCTGCAGTTTTGGCAGCAAATACCTGAAAAATGAATTATTAAGTTTTATTTATTATCTAAACAAATAAAATGTATTGTAGGAAGATGCATTCATTCAAAAGTATATTAAAAAGATAATGACAATTTGAATTTTTTATTTCCTAAAAAATAAGAAAACATAAACTACTTACCAAAAATCTTGCACTACTTGTTCCTTCGTCGATTGCACCGATGAGAGGTCCATATCTGCTCATTGATTCATTTTTATTCATTTGCCTAAATTTTGTATGTCCGCTTTACAGTTTTCAAACTTCGTTTATTTATTTTCATTCATAACGAGAATGAATATATTATTATTTGAATCTGGGTAGAGCACACATATTTCAAATTAAATTAATTTATCTGAACTACTAGAATAAACGTGAGTTAAACACGTTAGTCACTAACGTTAGGTTAGGATAAATAATTTGCACTTCTCCCGCTCAAGATTTATTCGAATTGAAAACTAACATAACTATAAACAGTATATGCACTTTAATTTCAATCTGGGTTCGGTTAAACTTAAATTCTTTGTGAAATGAGTAAAAGGAGAAAATAACATTCAGTAGTCAATAAAATAGAATTGGTAGATGATTCAATCAAAATGCATCAGACCTAAGTGTCAAAGTTCATCATTGAAGAATTTGTTTTTGGAGATTTAAGTATTTATGAGACAAGCGTAGTTTTTAAACAACGCGAATTTTTATAATATGATTATAGTTGATAAAATCAATTAAAACTTCAAAAGTATTTATTTAAAAGCTCGGAGTAGAAAAATGATAAAGATTTACTGTGAATATTATTTATGATGAAAGTTTATTATTAATATTACACGTATGGACGGTAACGTACTACATACAGAAATGTTTAATAATATTTCTGAAAAGTTAATAATAAATGTTGTATTGCATGAAAATTCATATTCTAATTTTAGAATTAAGAAATAATCCGTTCTTACCAACAAAATGGGCAGTTTATTAACTACTATATAAAACCATCAAAATAAGCAATATAAGATTTTATTTTCATAATTGTACATATGGGCCTTGTTCTTGATGATTCGGTGCGATAAAACAAGTGCCGGAGCCTGCCGGGTAATTTTAAACTACTTACATTAATCTTTCAAGATAATTACAAAATCTTCTGTTTCAAATTGTACAAGAAAATTACAATATACAATATGACTACAAAAAATTATATCACTCTATTATCGGTAAACAATTGTCGGATTAAATCAAATTATAATATTTCATAACTTTACGGTTTTAATAACTCTATAATTTGTTGGGTTATAAATTTGGTAGCTTCGCTTGCGTTAGGGATAAGAAATTTGTCCATATCTGTAATAACAGTATCATTACACTGGGTTGTACCATATTTAAATGTTATCAAATTCGACTGCCGTTTTCTCGACGTAATTTTCACAATACTGGTTAATGGCCGTTTAACAATCACATGGGCAGCGCCTTTTCGTCCAGGAATCTCTCGAAGTACAATTAAGTAGTTGTCTGTGACTAAAAGATGACTGAAAATAAAACGAATTACTGTAAAAAATATTCTAAACATAAAGATATTCTATTTTCAACTATTTATTTACCTGTCACACAATTCACCATTAACTTTCACTTCTTGGCATTTGAAGGAATGTAACAAGTCGGGGTCTTTAAGCCATTGTTGTATAGAAACCACTTCCAGAGGCTCCTCCCTCACATTATTCGTCATAGTCATATCTGATATCACAAATTTTTATAATATTGTGTCATTACATGCTTTATTTTATGTAATTTTTCTTCTTACCTATTTCCTGATCATCATCTATGCTGAAAACAGGAGCAGTCTTTCTTTGATGTTTGCTATGCTCCACACTCTTGCTATTGCTTTTTTCTGTATCCGTAACACTCGCTGATGGATTAACGATATAATCGAACAATTTTCCCTTTACTTCTTGGCTTTTTAATTTCATAACCATGCCAATTTTGCCAAACAAATCGGAATTATTATTCTTCACTGGAACTACGCTTGCTTCGTTACAATTAAGCTCGGATATATTAGCGTTACATACTAAGCAGTCTTGCGAATTGTGATCTTCCAAACTCGAAATAACTTCATCGCCGAAATATTCATGTATTGCTAAAACACGATATTACTGTAAATTTTATGTACTCGTAAATTGCCATATTACCGAATTACCTTCGTATCCCGACACAACCATGCTCACGTACGGAGTATGCTTTTTTAAAAATGAAGCAACAACCATATGAGTGTACCGATCTTCCTCTTGTCTACCACTGCCTAGAAAACAAAGATGTTCACCACCTGCTTGCGAGCGGGCTGCTAATGCCTGTCGCTGAGCTTGCAACAAGCCTTGAACAGCAGTTTCAAACGCGGCAGGCTCTTGCAAAAGCTAATTGACGCAGAAAAAAATTCAATTTCAGTTATCTTTTGAAGTAAATGAGAAAAGGTTATATTCATGATTCAATGTATACCAAATTGCAATCAAGATGAAAAGCGGTTGCTAAATGTCCAGCATTGTACTGCTCCGCAGGTCTGCAGTCTACCAAGAAAAATCGAACCGATTCGACGGGATCGTTGGGTTCGGATGGTGGCTCAATTGCATTTTTGACTAATTCTTGCGCAGATACGGGTAAACACAATGCATGAGATATTGAATTATCACCTATGCCGTCTCCAAACATTATTGGATATAAATCGTATTTGAAAGAAGATGGTGTTTTCAAGGCATAATATTGTGCTAAAGAACAGAAGTCAATAACATCTTCTGCTTCCAGAGCGCATGGCATTATGGCGATAGCGTCTATTATATTTTGTTTATTCTCGTCTTTCATATTCAATATTTGTTCTCTAAAAATAAAATAACGAAAAATAAAAATTATAGTAATCCCAAAACATTGGAGTTAACAATATTTGAAAAAATATTCTCTACTTATACCTGGCATTGATAATCATAATGAGTGACAAGAATAACATAAAAAATGGATCTGCTTGCATAAAGTATAGATCCCACATAATAAATATTGCTGATAAATTACACACTCCAGCGAATAATGTTTTCACCCAGCCTTTTGCATATTGATCAGGTGAAATTCTCTTGGTATCCAGAAATGAAGATAATTCTGGGTCATGATAAAATAATAAAAGCCGTAGCACTGAGCTATATGTGTCTCCTCTAGTTATTTACAAAATTTTGATATTATTTGACATATTCAATTTAAAAAGTTGAATCCAAATTAAGAGTTTATTTTTACCTGGGAATGTAGTTATGTTTAATTGCTTCAAATAAATTATAGGTGGCTGATTTTGGCAATTTTAATGCAATAAGAGGTCCCAACAGTTCTAACCAACCGTTTTCTTTGGCATATTGTTTTTCTTTATTTTTGCAATAAAATGTCAAAATAGATTCCAAATCGGAGACAACAGAAACTTTGTCTTCATCATCATTTCCTAATTTTGCTACAAATAAAACCAGAAATATTCAAATTAGGTTTTTAGTAAAAGAGAAAATGATGAATATTAATAAACATACCAACAAATTGTTGACAATCATCACGAATGAGTTGCTGTTCTGGTAAATCAAATATTTCGTTAAAATGAGCTAATTGATCCCCACTATCTAGAACATTTAAACATGCTTGCCACACATCTGGCCTTAAATTGTGTGGAACTGGCTGTCCTTTACATATTGCATATATATCTGACGCCGAAGGAGCTTCCGTATCTAGAAGTGCTGCTTCTAGTTCCAATATCCTGAAAATATTTGCAAAATAACAGTAACAGTTATAGTAATACAAATGATCATATTTTTAGTTGGAAACATTGAATTAACATTCATTATTTAGTTAAATTTAACAGTAATAATTGAAGATAATTGAAAAAAGAAAAATACTTGTGAATGCAGTTAGCAGATATGGGACTTGACATGGTATGTATTCAATTAGCAATATTATATACTTATACAAAAATTACATTTGTTAGTAACAACAAATTGAAAGGAAATGTCGTATATACACATGCCCCTTGATAATGACTTACCTATACACATAAAATTAAAAAAATATCTATTTTAGAAAACCACGGAAATTTGTCACGTAACATGTAAATGTTATAAATAACAAGAACAATTGATACTGAATAAAAAAATGATCGAAAACTTTAATTTAATAACTCATTGGTAACTCACCAGGTGTTTTCGCCTTCCTCTAGAGCCATTTTTGCAAACGTCACAACTGGATTAACATGTAAAGAAATTACAAATACCACGTTTAACTATTTCTATTGTCCCGTAAAATGTGACTAAGACACTCGTATCTCATCATACGAATTTCGTAAACGAACGCACCGCTACTCATATCTTTGATATCTCTTTCGAATTCAATGAACTATCGCAACACAAGCTGATAAAGCATCGCTTTTGTTGACAGATAGTTGCCATTTTTTTGGAAAACACCACTCGCATGCGCAAATTCCCAGCTTTGCTATTCGTCATGAAAAAGGCGCGAATTTTATCAAGGTACTTTAAAGTACCTTATACTGAATAAGTACTCATACAAACGAAATACATTTTTTAAAATAAACGTTTACAAAAACATAGTATTGGCATTAGCATCAAGTTCAGACACAGAAAAGAGAATCAAATCTATTGTTTGTACGAGGTTAGTTTGCACGTTCGAACTAGTAGGACCCAACTGGCGAACGCTATAATAAAAATAATAAATGAAACTAACTTTTTAATTAAATTAATAATAAGTGCGTCGATGATTTTTTTACCTTTTAAAATTATATTAAATCAAATCGCGGGTATTAAATAATAAATTGAATGATATCGAACTATCGAACACACCGATGTAGATTAGATCTCGCGCTACCGCCCCACAAGCGCAACTAAAAGGTTTCAAATTGACAGAAAAATCGAGAATTGGTATCAGGATTGCAGGATGACAAAGGAAGTCGATCGAAATTTTCGAGCGACGCAAAGCTCCGCCGTGTCGCGTAACCGTAACGCGACTAACCTAATTGACACAGTCCCCGAGCCCAAGTATGTATAGTACCCCCTCCCTTCTTCACCGAAGGAAAATGGCTGCTCTGGTATAGAGGTCCAGAATTTACCCATGTAAAATATAAAATATTAGATCGCATGAATTTAATTTTTTTTTAATATTTTAAGTCATAATCTAAATTACAGAATCATTTTAGTCAACTTTATAAACATTTTTATTTAAAAAAAATACAAACTTACATACAGTCTTATGGGAATAGCGATCTTAATTAATTCTTACGAAACTTACTACCATTTAGCAATTAGATGGATGTTAACAAAAATTCAGATCAATTTTTTGATATTCACAGATTCATTTATTATTCAATTATAAACTTTTCATTAATCATTTATTCATTATTTATTCAAATTGAGCGCAATTCGTCATGGTGCTAACTTACCTAGTTTGTTACCGACTGATGCGTCTCCTTCAACCGCGTTAGTCAATGTGTAAGTAAATAACAAATAATGTACAATCGAATAATTCGATAAAATAAAAATTTTTTCAGATACAACGAGTTAAAATGAGCATCAGCGTATTATCAAATTAAATTATAATTTTTGTTTTATTTATCATGTAGATTACAGCATTCGCTAATCGGGCCCTCCTAACTCGAAAATATAAACTGACTTCGTAGTTTGCACAAACGAATGACGGGAGCAAATTTAAAAACTTGTCTATTTATTCCCGATATAGAATACGGATATATCTAAGAGAGATAAATATACAACTAATTTTTTTGTTTGCAATATTAGAAATTAAGTAGTTGAATAATACTATGTAATATTTTTATATTAATTCATTACAGAAAATTACTCTCCCTGCATTTCCATCTCAATGTACTTTACATGGTGGTATAATGTAAATACAAGCTGCAACCTTATTTGAATTTTTCTTGACATCCATCTAATCGATAAATGGTAATAAGTTTCGTAAGAAATAATTGAAGTCGCCATTTTTCATAAAACTGTATGTAATTTTGTACTTTTTTAAAAATCAAATGTTTAAAAAGTTGACTAAATTGATGTTGTCTTGACATCAAAGTTTATAACTTAAAATATTTGAAAAAAAAAAATTAAATTCATTGCAATCTAATATTTTATATTTTACATGAATAGCTTTTGGACTTCCTTACTATAGAGCGGCCATTTTCTTCCGGTGAAGAAAGGAGGGGGTACTATACATACCTGGGGACTGCGTCAATTAGGTTAGTCGCGTTACGATTGCGCGTACGGTAGAGGTTTACGAGGCCCAAAAACCTCTATCGACCTCCTCGTTCATATGTTATCCGGTTACGAATTTCTCAATTTTTAGATCAATTTGAAGCCTCAGATGCAGCGGTGTAGCACGAAATAGTGGGGCCCGTCCGTCTATTAAGAATTTAATTTATAATTTTTTTTATTCCATATCATTATAAAAGGTAAAATTTACATCGGCGTATTATTGAATTAAAAAAAAATTTTTATTTCATTCATTATATTTATTACAGCATTCGCCCGTTGGGCCCTCCCACTTAAAGTGATAAACAGAGCGAGCGACGTACGTGGTTATGTAGTAAACTACAGTAACCTGCTCGCATGGGTTATCGTTCGCCGTACATGCTGTTCGTACCCTTATAAAAATTCAAGAAAAGTGGGTGAGCGTGTGTCGCGAGCTGGCAACAAAAGAGAAGCCTTGTTGAAGCTACAAACTTAAAGAATGTCAACAAGCGCAGCGAGCAGTGTAGCTAATAGTTCGTTACCGAAATGGCAACTTGCACTCGCGGTAGGTGCACCGGTCGCTCTTGGTTTGGGTTACATTTATTACAAGAACAGTTCAAAACCACCATCTAAGGCTAATCGCTCGAAATCAAAGAACGAGAATGGTATATCCAGGGAAAAACAAATCTCGATTGATGGAGATAGCTCTAAGAGTTCTAACGAGGTGACACCAGAGGTGAGAATTGAATCATGTGCACTGTTAAAGTATTGTAGTTGGGTGATCTAGCAATGATTTATTGACTTTTCAGACTCCCTTACAAATCGCTCAGAGATACAAAAATGAGGGTAATGATAAATTCAAAATGAAGAAATTTGAAGAAGCGATAAAACATTACAGCGATGCTATTGATGTTTGCCCACAAAAATACTTAGATGAACTAGCAACTTTCTATCAGAACAGAGCTGCCGCATATGAACAACTAGTAAGAAATATTTATACTTATTGTTTTTTCTACTTTTTTAAGGTTGTATCTTTATAATTCTGATATACCTTTATTGAAATTCTAGAAAAAATATTCTGAAGTTAAAGATGATTGTACGAAAGCTCTTGAATTCAAACCTAAGTATACAAAAGCTTTATTAAGACGAGCTAGGGCATTGGAATTGAATAATGAATTAGAATTGGCCTTGGAAGATATTACAACAGCATGTATTATCGAAGGTTTTAGTAACCAAACTGCATTAATGTCGGCAGACAGGGTGTTGAAACTTCTAGGTATTTATTATATAATGAAAAAAAATTATAGATAACATTTAAAATTATTTTAAAATAATTTCCTGTGATATTTCTTTCTTAGGTAAACAGCATGCTGAGGAGCATTTAGCAAACAAAAAATTCATTATGCCAAGCAAGTACTTCATTAAAACCTACATTAGCTCCTTTACCAAAGATCCAATTTTCAATTTAGTCAATGAATCAAATGAACCCGAAATTCCTTTGTAAGTGATATTTATTAATAATATTCTCTTTATTTTCTTACTGTTATTTTCATTTAACATCAAATTTCAGACATTTAAAGAAGATTATAGAAGTATTGAAGGAACAAAAATATGATGATGTCATACCACTTTGTACACAAGAAATTGAAAATCCAGATTCGCTTGACGAATCTAAAAAAATGGAGTTGATGTTACTCAGGGCTACCTTTTATCAACTGTTAGGTCAACATGATTTAGCAATAGAGAATTTAGATAATGTAATATCTAATAATAGTACTGCTAAGAATGTTAAAGTCAATGCATTAATTAAGCGAGCTACATTGTTTGTTCAACTTGAAAATTTAGAAAAAAGTATACTAGATTATGCTCAAGCTGAAGAACTGGATCCTAACTGTGATGATATCTACCATCATCGGGGACAAGTAAGCATATTATCACTCAAGATATTTTATATAGAATTGTGTTTCAAATGTTTATCATTTTCAGTTGCATTTACTTGTTGAGAAAGTAAGTGAAGCCAAAGCTGATTTCCAAAAGGCTGTAGACCTGAACCCTGATTTTGGTATAACATTTGTACAAAAATGTTATGCAGATTATAAATATGCGTTAGTTCAAAGAGAAATTAGCTGTATACGTACTGCAATAGAAGACTTTAAGGAGGCTTTTAAAAAATTCCCAGACTGTGTAGAATGTTATACATTATACGCGCAAGTAAGATTTATTTTCGATGTAACAAACAAAAATTTCAATGTCTATCACTAATTTCATGAATTTTTAATTATAGTTACTAGCTGAAACACAAGACTATGAGAATGCTGATCAATATTTTGCTAAAGCTATTGAAAAGGATCCAAGTAACGCTACTGTATATGTCCATAGAGGTTTATTACATTTACAGTGGAATGGAAATATGGAAAAAGCAATTAAATTTATTAAAAAAGCTTTAGAAATCGATGATAAATGTGAATTTGGTTATGAAACTTTAGGAACTATTGAAGTCCAGAGGTATTTGAATAATATTGAAAAGAAAAACAAAATTTTTTAAAAATATTTATATTTTATTCATCTTGAATATTACAGAGGAAATTTGGAAGAAGCTATAGAGTTATTCGACAAAGCTCTAGCCCTGGCTAGAACGTCTATGGAATTAACTCACATATTCAGTTTACGTGATGCCGCTAAAACTCAAGTGAAACTGAAGAAAAAATTGGGTCCAGATATATTGTTGAGTGCGCAAAATGCATTGTGAATTGATGCATTGTTATAAAAATGAGGTTTAATAAGACGAAATTAATAAAATGAACTATACAGTTTCGACTTTACATTATTGATTATTGGAATAATTTACATCGCCTATTAAAAATTTTTCAATATGACATCTTTTGACTTTTCTTATCACGATAACAAATTTATAAAATGAGATATATTTCTTAAACACTAAATTAATATTTTTAATTTTATAGAACGATGTAGCATCATCTTAAATTTTTATGAATTACTATCAATTCTAATCATTATGTAGCATCTATATTAGTAATATATTACGAATTTATTAACGTAAGTTATAGTTCATAAATAAATATCAAGAATGTTAGAATCTGCATTCATGGAGATATCTGAAGTTATTGTATATTTGCTTATGAAATATTTTATTATTGTATGTTATGTTTGAAATGACCATGTAAAATATATTTAGATTGTGTTATTTCATTGAAAACCATCATTCTATCACATGAAAAGTCGTCGATTCGAATTCTAAAAAGTAGTTTCTTTGAACTCTAAATTATAAAGGTGCATCAAATTGGGTTTTAATAATTTATCGCTTTTTATATTTATCGAACTGTAAAAAGTATAATTTTTTATTATAATACAGTAAATTTATATAAACAATCGATTATACACAACAAAAATATTTTACATATTATTTACAACGATGTAAATTATAATTATTAAAAATTATAAATAATTTCATTTTTGGCAAATACAACGTACTGATACATTCCTATTAAATATCGTAAAATAACAAAGCAAGTGGATACCGTATGATAAAAGCTAACAAACTGCAAAGCACCTATAATTTAATGATTGAATATTAATTTATCATAATATATAAGTACTTAATTGTGTAAAAAAAATTTACCTGAATAATTATTAAAGTTGAAGTAAGAACGGATTCTTTCATCGGTCCAGTATTTATCAATATAAAATTGATTAACGTAAAATTGTTACATGTTACAACTCCATTCTTATCTTCTTGCCAACGAATTATTTTGAATAATTTGAAAATACGAATTATTAATCTCCCTGTAAAAATTTAGGATAAAACATTGAAATTATAAACAGTTATATTCAAGAAAACGTACCAAAAATATTTAAATCTGCGGTTTTAAAGACTGTGTTACTGCAGTCTAATTTGTCTAAATCGCTATTATATCTGGCACAAAAATTTTCATGTTATAAAGGTAATAAATAATTTAACTTTTAGTTTAATTTAATTTTAAATAAGTAATTACCAAAGTGACTTACTTCGGTAATCTATGTCTAGGACACGGTACAAGACGGAAAAGTTGAGGTACACTATATAAGAAATTTAATATTTGCGGAATGAAAAAAAGCAACGTTGTTTTACTAAAATGACCTATTATTCCGACAACGGCAAAAGTCATTCCAGACAGGTAACAAAATGTATCACCAACAAACACTTGCGATGGATACCTTAAAAAAATTAACAATTTTTAGTAGTTTTTAAAAATTCAATTAAAATAATTTTTTTATTAAAATAATCTCGATATTACGGTAATTAATAATTTTCATCTTAATTACTACAATAATTATATAGATCGTGTACAAAATAGATATTTTTGAATGAAATTCGTTAATATCACAGATACTCTTAAGTGATATGTATTTCAGCAGCAAAGATTCAACGAAAGAAAGGGTAACAAAAAGAAGGGGACAAACTGAGAGGAACATCTGTCGGGATACTCGAAATCTCTTCTTTCCTTCCTCTCGTTTTTCATTCTCTGAGTCGAATATAAACTACCGATTTTATCTATTTTTTTGTCCCTTCTCGTCTATCTATAAATTATAAAAGTAGAAGATTCAGAGTTTTGCAGTTTAAAAATTAGCTACTTTTGATGAGCGTTGCGATCATTTCTGTTTGGAATATATATTTATTTTTTATGACATAAATCATATCAGGATTACACTGGTGAATAAGTTTGGTTCGGTTACTATCCATGCGTCATCGAGAGATGAGTCATTTGGCAAGTGCAATGTATACATGCAACAACCACACGAGTGAAGTTCGAAGAGACGCGTGCGCTTTGTGAATTGCCGTAAAAGCGCTTGTCAACGGATTCGGACGAAGTACGGCCACGGCTTGTCTACCGAAAATAGGCGGCACTCGGGTGTGGTTTTTCACTAAGTACGTCGACCCCCGCGACGATTTTCCACACCCCGGGAGTCGAGTTCCTACTTCGTAATGAAACTTCGATCTGTGTGAATTAATATTCCTTCGATCGCAAAATTTTGGGCGACTATTAACAGAATTATCAATAATGCGAAGCGAAAAGCGGAAACACGAATAACGCGAATTGAATCGGCGTGAGAAGTGCGGAGCTGTTGTCAAGCGAGCCAGTTCGAAATTAAATGACACGCTGCGAGTCGATGACGTCACGAGGAAACGTCACGCTAATGTGACAACGTCGTCGTACCACATTGTGCGTTACCGCGATTGCGTAATTCTTATATTTACAAACCGCTTTTTTAAACGGCAAAATTGAATTTGAAGTACAGAACTTCGACGACATGGCGCATGTCAGGTTGAAATTTTCACTTCAATCGATCTGAAGTCGTACTTCGGCGAAGTCTGAACTTCAGATGAAAATTTTGTTTTTACTGGAATAGTGTAATCTTTGATATATTTAAATAAGATTTGTCAACATTTTCTCTTTTTTGTTACAAATTGTTGAGTAGTAAAGATTTACTTCATAGCTATTAACTTGATGAAAATTAAATTAACTTTGCATAAATTTTAATTTAGATGCCTGCTCTACAATCACTATTGTAAGATGATTGAAATTAACTGCTGAAACAGAGACTGATGTCATGCAGACCCGCGTAGATGTAAAGTTGGCCTTACTTTATACTCTATTAGTTCTACAAGTACTAATTGTTATGATATATGTTGTATCTACACCTCCTGCTGAATTAATTATATCTACGACACACTCATCAGTGAGCTTTGTAGAGGCGAAAACCAATGAGGTACTGTGTTAAAATTCATTTTTAATGAAATAGTAATTTCACTGTATTAATTAGAATAATATAAACTTCATTATTTTTCAGATTTCAAAGAAGAAATATAATCGAAAAACTCCTAGCTATCAAACAACTGATAAGGAGATAACATTGAAAGATACTAAAACATCTAAATTATTCGAATTGTACAATTTTACACTATGTTGGAAAAATGGGGTGAGCCTGAGAAAAATGAGAGATATGGAAACACCAGAAAAATGCATTTGTAATCAAGGATGGCATGGTGTGGATTGTGGACAACCAGAAGTCGTCTGGAGAGCTATTATGGCTTCCAAACAAAATATCAAGTTGACTCAGCGTAGAATAGCAAGAAGAATTATTCTTATGTTTTCAGTAAACGAATATAATTCAGCTATTGCTGAAATAATAGTAGAAGAACTATACAATGTAGTAGATCTTTTTGTAATATGTGATTTTAGTCAAAGCGAAGATAATTTTAATCACAAGTTATCCAAAGGATTATTACAACGGGAACAGAAAAAGATTTTATACATCGATCTAGCAGAAAAATCTCATAAACCAATTAGAGTTTTATCCAAATTCATTTGGGAAAAAATTTCTAGTACAGTGAAAAATCTGAGAGACGACGATATATATATAACTGGTGAATCCGAACAAATATTGAATTCTAGAGCTCTGATGTTTCTTAAAATTTACGATGGCTGGCCACAACCGATAGGTTTTAGAATGAAATGGTTAGTTTATGGATTTTTCTGGCAACACCCAGAAAAAACGAAAAACACTTTTGGAGCATGTACTATTGGTTTAGTACAAGAAGTTTACCACTCGAATATATTAGCATTACAAGAATTAATAAGTGATACAAGCACTAGAGAAAATGTTGGACTAGTTATAGGAGATCTAAATCATTATGGTGGATGGTACTGTTACCTCTGCCAAGCTCCTACTAATATTTTATTAACACTTCATAGCAGAAACCAATTCAATGAAATTGAAATTGAACAAACATTAGATGTTCCATATATTGAAGACTTAATCAGTGGTGGGGTTTGGATTGATGGAAAGACAAACCTTTTGCGGGTCAAAAAATCTAGGGATTTATACTTTGCTCCAGAAATAGTACTTAACGAGACTTGGAAATACGACTGGCTAGTAGAGAATTTTTATGCTAAATTGGATTATTATTAATAATGACTGGTCACACACTGACTGTGATATTAACTAATACTCATTACTCGATGTATACTATGTAGTCTTTTCTGTAATGGATTTATATCAAATGAATATGTTGATATTAATATAAGATTTGAATAATTTATACAAATAAGTTAAGAAATATAATTATCGTTCTTTTGATTGTAATTTTTTCTATCAAGTTATTAAAAAATTTGTTAGAAATTATTTCATATTTACTTTTTGATTATTTTGAATTTTACTTACCAATTATACTTAAATAATGCCAGAGAAGTTGTTATGTATGGAAGCATAAAATATATGGAAAACAAATGTGCCTTGCGCAGATCTCCAGTCAATTCTATAATATTGAATATCAAAATACTAATAGCTATTATTAGGCTTTGACCAACTTCTAAGCCATTGATACCAGCTAAAATATTTATAGCATTTGTACAAAAGACCGCTAACATTCCCATATATACATAATAAAATATCCATAAATCCACTGATAAGCCCAACCACGGCCTCAATGGCTTTGGAATAATAATTAGCGTAGAGTTGAAATTTACATAATAGACCATTAGCAGTGGTAAAGAAGCAATAGTTGGTAACAGTAATTTATGTCGCCAACGAAGATCTAAAACATCATCGGCAAAGCCCAATAGTAACATACAACAAATTGAAAGTAGTGCCGCTAACAATTGAATGAACTGTAATAAAGAGTTTCCAGTTACTATAATTGAAAAAATTATTTTATTAGAACTTGGCTTTTTTGAATATGTACCTCGTGATGTGGAAAATTTACATTATCAAATATAAAATGTGTAAACGGTATCGGAATGAATAAAAACATCGTTACGAGAAATATGCAACCGGTGACTACACCTAATGCTTCCGGTCTGTAACGAAGAAATTGTGATTTTATTTTGTATATTCATCGTGTTTTTCACAATAATGAAGATGAAAATTCTGTTTAATAGTTAAAAATTGTAACTGTCGTTTGCGACTTACACTTTTTCACTGTTTTTCTTATTCATATCTTTTCCATATAGGTTAGCTTTTATAAATGTGTCTTTTAATGTTGGAATTAAATGTACACTCACAAAATAAGCACCCATTGACATTAAAGCATTTACACAAAGTGGGAAAACCATTTTCCACGCAGTTTCGTCCTTTTCCATGATGAACTATTTTCAGTAATGAATAACTAACTTAAAGAGTGAGCTAAACAAGAAGATAAACAATGAACTATCTACTCTGTGCAAGATAACGACACAGTAAAACAAGTAAAAAACATGTGATTCGTTTTTCTTGTAAATTATACTTGATTATTTTCATAAATGATATACTACGAAAATTACTATTTTTTAAAAAACATAATATTTGAATCATTATTCAAACAGCTGTCATTACATAGTACGTAACATTATGATTTAGCTGTGTAATATTGAGTACCAATGTGTACGTGTAACGAGTTTGCGTGTTTCTTCTCATATGAAAAAATCTTACAAAATTATTTAATTGCTGGATAAATAATCAAATCATTTAATTTTTCATTTCGACAGAGTTACATTGACAACATTACTTATTCATAAAACCCCGCTTCCGACAACTTAACGCATGCGCTAAAACCGCGAACTCAATTTCGCTACAACGTTTTGGTCTAGGTCAATGTATTTATTTATGTTTTTAAATGATATACTGATAACTTCGTGTGTTCCTTTTCGGGTAATGAATGATTTTGATAAGTAGTTGAAGTAGTATTTTTCACCCATTACGTCTTTGTCTAAACATGTCGTTAATTTTAAATGGTTTACAAACCGCTGGATCAGCCTTACGTATTAGTTTATTTAAGAGAGTAAGATAATTAATAAATTATTTCAACTTCAAACTTTGAACATGATAAATTTTTAGGTTACCCCGGTAAGATTATTATCATTAACCTCAACCTGCCGCGAAGAAGAAGAAGAAGAAACTGTGAAAGAAAAAAAAATCGATCCTGCAAAAGATAGAAGAAAAGAAATTCCGGTTGAAACTAGTATTAGATACCTCAAGAGTAACGGTTAGTATGAATTTTATAATTTTTAACAATTTGCCATGTAACTATATTGATTATTTTAAAATCTTTAATATTTTACATTTAGGATACAAGGAATCGTACGGTAACGATCCTGTTTGGAAGCATTACAGACGAAATCATAAAGGTGCAATTCCACCTGCCAAAACTAGAAGAACGTGTATTGTATGTATATTTTGATTGTTTTCATTTACTAACATATTTTGTTGAATAAAATTGTTATGATATAAATTTGATACAAATTTTTTTTTGCAGAGAGCAGGAATAATCTCCACTGGAAATCCTTGTCCAATCTGCAGAGACGAATATTTAGTTTTAGATTATAAAAATGTTGAATTATTAAAACAGTTTATTTCTCCACATAATGGCGAAACATTAAGTTATAAGTAAGTAATTTCTTATGGCATTAAATATTCACATTTAAGATATTAAAAATAATTCATTTAATATTTTTACAGGAAAACTGGTATCTGTCAAATGCAGCATAAAAAATTATTAATTTCGTTATATAAAGCCAAGGATCATGGAACTATAACTTTTGATCCACCAATTAGAGAATATGATTATTCAGAATGGTATGATGCTAACAAACAAACAAGTGCCCAATAAAATTGTACACTTGAAATAGTGAAATAAATAATTTAATTCATAAGTTAATGGAAAAAAATGAATTCTATTGAAGAAGAATGTACATTTGCTATAGTAGGAGGTGGTATCGCAGGAGTTTCTTGCGCCCAAGGTATAAAATGCTTAGCGCCTGATGAGTCGACAATTTTGATAACAGCAAGCTCTTTAATTAAAGCTGTCACCAATATTGTACCACTAGGAAAAACTTTAATGCAATATGATGTAGAAGAGAAAGATAGCAAAACCCTTGCTAATTCTTCATTGAAAGTTCTTCAAGATGTTGTTGTGAAAGTGAACATTGATGACAAAGTATTAGAAACCAAAAATGGAACAAAAATAAACTTCAAAAAATTATGCCTCTGCAATGGTGCAAAACCTAAACTAATAGCAGAAAACAATGACTATATTATAGGAATTCGTGATACTGAATCTGTTTTACAATTTTCTGAAAGAATTAAAGGTGCCCGAAGAATTTTGCTTGTTGGAAATGGGGGTATTGCTACCGAAATGGTACATGAAATTAATGGTATTGAAATAGTATGGATCATAAAAGACAAACATATATCAGCAACTTTTGTTGATCCTGGAGCAGCAGAATTTTTCATTAATAAGCTGCATAAGAATGATGTAAAAAATAGTGATAAAGAGCAACCAGTTAAAAGAATGAGGTACACAGTATCAGCATCTACAAATAAAAGTGGAGCAGCACTTGGTCCAGATTGGCATAATTCTTTTGATATCAGTGGAACATATTTGGAATCTAAAAAAATCTCGGTAGAATATCAATGTGAAATAACTAAAATATATAATAAAGACGAGAGAAAACATAACACCACTGAAGAGTGGCCAATATATGCAGAGCTGTCTAATGGAAAAATTATTGGTTGTGATTTTATAGTTTCTGCTACTGGCGTAATTCCTAACTCAGATTTGAATGGCTTAGAAAATCTTAAGAGAGCCGAAGATAAAGGATTATTAGTTGACTGGCAGTTACAAACTTCTGAGTCAGATATTTATGCTTGTGGCGATGTGTGTACAGCTGGATGGGAAATCGCCGATCATTGGTTTCAAATGAGATTATGGACTCAAGCTCATCAAATGGGTTATTATGCGTCGAAATCAATGGTATCATCTTTGAGACAAGAAGAATTTTACCAAGATTTTTGTTTTGAATTATTTACTCACGTAACGAAATTCTTCGGTTACAAAGTAGTACTTCTGGGTTTATATAATGGACAAAAATTGAATGGAGAATATGAAATTTTATTACGCGTAACTAAAAACCACGAATATATAAAACTAATATTAAAAAATGGAAGAATGCAAGGTGCTGTACTGATTGGCGACACTGATTTAGAGGAAATGTGCGAGAATCTTATCTTGAATCAATTAGATCTAAGCATTTATGGAGAAGATCTATTGAATCCTAACATTGATATAGAGGATTATTTTGATTGAACACACAACTTTATGTTGAAATTGTTATAATAAAAATGTTACTTCATAATAATTACTTTTTTATTTTCCTTTATTTCCAATAAAAAAATCTTATTTAATAAGTTCACAATTCAATGGTATTCGTATCAAAAATTTATTGCATTCATAATAGTTTGGACACAAACTTGCGCAAAAGCATAATTCAACATTGATTTAAAAATATATTAAAATGTCATCGTCACTTCTGTTGTATCTAATTTTAGAATAAATATAATTTCTTTGGTCTTTTGTGTTTTTCAGTCACAAAAAAATACTCAAACAAATACTAACTCATAATGAAAAAATAATGCCGTGAGTAAAAATACGTTATATTATTTATTGACATTGTACTTGAAAAGTTCCAAAGTACACGTATATGACTGTAATACGAAAGGATATTACATTTTTCTTCTTAACTTATAGTAATCTAAGTTCAACTATGGCGAAACTCTTATAAATTCAAAGTAACTATCATAAAAATAACAGGCACGTGTGATGTTTAAAATTCAAATCAATTTTATCACAGTGTATTGCAAGGCAATGAATATTTTTACTTAAAAATATAAAAAATGACTTATTAGTTATTTTTCCTAACGGACGAATCATTTTTTTTCTAAAAATCTTACAGTTTTCTGAACTAAACCGTTTTTAATGCAAGGACTGCAGTTACTATTATTTTGTTCAGTAATACTACACGCAAGGTTTGAACTATCTGATTTTTCAATAACAGTATTATTAATACTTGGATTAGAATGCGTACTATCATCAGTGCTATCATTTGTATCTCTTGCTTCGAGTGTTCTTTTCAGATTATTAATTATAATTTGCACTTGTTCAAGAGATTCATTAACACTATCGCTAATATGTTTGTTCTTGTTCTGTTGACATAATTTCATCAAAGTCTTCGCTGCAACTTCCATCTGAATGAGGCATGCGTTGATATTCTCTTGCTGCTTTGAAATCACGGAGTCGAAGGTTTCGTTTCCTAACGTATTCTCAATAGCAGAAGCGTCTAAAGAGAACTGATACAAGCTTTCGTTCAGGTGTTTCTTAACCGGAGTTATATTCACCGAAATACGGCTGTTATTCAGTGAATCTTCGAAAACCTCGCTATCTTCGTATGGCTCCCATTCCCCGTCGATATCTTGCAATGCCTTCATTGAATCCTCAATGTCATAATCGCGCAGTTTGTGAACCCAGTTAATGAAGTGCATCGGATCCCAAAAAATTTCCATCATACGATCCCTATCTCGAACTCGTATTACAGGTCTCAACTTTTTCATTTTCACAATTTGCTGTTGATTAAATTCCTGAAATAACGAGAATAAGAAATTCAAGTAATTTCGAAACTCATAAAACGAGCTGAACGAAGCAATGAAAATTACTTACGTAGTTCAATCTGAATTCACGGCAACGCTCGGTTGCTTCTCTGACTAGTATTTGCATTTCGTGCAAACTTATGCCACCGGCGTATATAGCCTCTTTGTTCATTTTTGTTTTTAATGCAGTTTCAACGTCGGCTGTTGTCTCGGTTAATATGCTCTCAAGCTCTTGCAGAAAATTTGACTTATACGGCGATAGGACATTTTTAGCTTCCGCCTGTTGTATTCTTCGAATCTTATTGTTCGTATTAACCTCAGATGTAAGCATTTCTTTCTCGAATTCGAGTTCGCGTTTGCGTCGGTTAATCTCTTCTAATTCGTGTTTTTGCTCCTCCAAAGTTGATCCAAGCATCTTGATTTTCTTTTCGTACGTTGATTTCTGTGAGCCGAGCTGCATCTCGACTTCCCGCTTCGCGTTCTCCAAATCGATTATTGCTTTTTGTTTCGATTCCTCAAGTTCTGATCGTAATCTGTGAAAACATTGTATGAATTAACGATTAGCTCAAATTTATGAATTACCGCATACTAATAAATCCTTACTTTTCTTCCTGTATTCTCAAAAGCTCTTGATGGGCGAATTCGAAGTCGACGGGATGTGTGGTTATTTGCTCGTGATCATCACGCGGATTTGAAACTTTAAAATAGTGATTTCCGCCGATAACTAAACGATCTCCATGTTTTAACAGTACTTTACCACTTATAGCCTACAATAGAATAAAATGATAATTGCTAAGAAAATTAAACATTTATTAATTATTTCATTACCTGACCATTCACAAAAGTTTCAGCTTCTGGTTCCGATGATAACATGAGTTTCCCATTTTTGTTCTCGATTGTACTGTTGAAGAAAAAATATTAAATTATTCACCAATATGATTTAATGCATTTGGATACAATGACGTGGTCAGTTGGAGTGAAAGTACGAAAAAGGATGATTACGTAGGTAGCGAGCTGGTTGGCATGCCAAAAAAACATTTCCAGTCGTATTAATAGTTACAATGCATCGATGAAAATAATTCTTGGATAGTTGCATGCGGGAGCTTTCGAGTTTGTTTTTGTACCGAATCTCGAGTGACACGACAAAGGATCATTTTGCAAATATTAATAGGCTAATGAACGGATAAGTTAAACAAGAAAGAAGAGATTTCTGACCTCGATTATAGAAGTGAATGGATAATAATTAATTCTCCCTCCATCAACTAACCAATGAAGCTTTCTGACTAGTGGCCCGTTCAAAACAATATCCAATTTTTTATTCGGCGTTCCAGGCTGATCGCCACGTCCAATTCGCACCAATCCCTGCGGTATTAAGTAAAACAGCGTGCCAGACAGGAGAGGATCGGCTGCCAAATTCACCAAACACGGTTGACGACTCTTATTCCCAAGATCGAACTCAACCGCGATACCGCACTTACGCAGGTATTTCAGCTCTGAATTCTTCCGTTCTTCTGTATCACGTAGCTTCTCCAGCCACGTCCTGAAAATAAATTCACGACTGACGATTTTGGCAAGAGTGCAAGGGAGGTGCTCTTGAGATTAATTTAACAACCAACAAGATTGACGCTAATTGGAATCGGGAGGAATCAAAATAATTAACATTTCTTTGATTCGTCATTTTTGACGAATTTTCCAACATTAATTGTTTTCTATGTTCATGTTAGTGTCGCAAAATTCATGTGGAGATTGTGTACGATTTTGTAAACAACACGCATAAAAATATCGAATGTAGGATCTTTTGAGTTTCAGATTACCAGTCTCGGTCAATGGACCCGTGCCGATAGTCACGTAGTGAGTACTACGCATCGTGCAATGGGATGATTCGAAACGTCAATAGCTCGACCCTCAACCTTCTACAAGCAACGGAAGAAAAACGAGGTGATACCCATATGGAATTTCATATTCTTTCCTATTGAGTTTTCAGTACAAAAAAGGAAAGATAATGTTATCGTGCGTTATTATCCCGAACTAATAAATAAGATATAGGAAAATTCGATACAGCGCTTCCTTCGCCTAACCATTCGAAAAAACTCGTTTTGCAAAGTTGATTACTTAAAAACAATATTATCGTATTCACGTGAATAGTATTTGAAGATAATTTCCACAAGCCTGACGTAATTCGATGTTCACTTTAACCTCCCTTATCGTTTGTTTGTTAAGGTTTACCTTCCGAGCACGATTACTCGAACGCATGTTAACGATGGAGAACTTAATTACTGCGTGAAAAAATTACCCTATCGAGGTCTTTTCTACTGCGACGCATTTAGCGCTATCGAATAATAATCCTATTCAGATACGCGAGCATTGCGATTACATTTGACGGATTTTCGTAAATTCAATTTTCCTTCCATACTATTGAGGATCTCACGAAACCACAAAAATACTTCCTGGTTTCGATAAAGTCAGATAAATCTAGCCAACGACAGATGAGACAGACTGTTCAAATTTTCCTAAGTGGAAAAATTAATTTTTTTGGAGAATCTCGAGCAATGAATCACTTATTTGAATCACCCACTGTATGATTCATAAAACTCATTTTTTGATTTCCTCATACAATCGTACGATTACGATTAGATTTCAAAATATTAGATTCGGCAAGTCTCGTGGCGTTTTATTACGCATAATGGGTTCGTGCGAACAAGCAATCTTGATAATTGCTGTTTGCGGGAGGGCCAGATAAAGAAACACTCAGAGCACCCAATAGTACCTCTGGGAAGCCTCTAACTGCTCCTCGGTCTTCTTCAATTGGTCCCTCAAACGATCGATTTCCTTTTGTTTCTCGCTTAATTCCTCGTTGGTCTGTGGTTCCATCGAGTCGAGCAAACGTCTTGGTTGAAGGCTCGATTGCCTCTCGTAACCCTCCCTCATCTCTCGCAAACGCAACACTTCGGCTTTCAGATCGCTTCGTTAAGAAAAGACATTTGAATAAATCTGATAATGAAACTAGAAATAAATTGAATTAAATTATAAAAAAAAATTAAAATACCGAATTAATTTCGTATTGGGATCCTCGTTCACCCGGACACGATTTACGATCGCCCTTGCTTGACAAGCGTACCGCAAGGTCGCCAGGGTTTCCTCCAAATGTACGCTAGCCGGTGATATTGTGCCCAGCATAGCCGTTCTTGAATTTCCGCCGAGGCTTTCCTGCAAAAGATATTTTCTCTTAGAAATTATTTTTAACCCTTTGTGCAGTGAAAATGAGAGCGGATCGATAACAAAACACGGCAAACACAATTTACCGCAAATGGTAAATAACTATGAAACGCATATTTCTGAAATTACATCGACTTTCATTTTTTTTTTACTATTTTTCGACGAAAGAATTACGATTATGCATCTAGGTCAGAAATTCGTCCTTTTATCGATTCTTTCGCTCTCACCTAGTTTGCGAATCGACATTATCTACGTACATAGTATTTCTCTTTAAAAATATTATTTATTTTGCAAACATTGTTTATTTTGTATCGAGGTTGAGTTTTACGGTAATTCGGGTCGCTACGTTTCAGCCTAATACGCGTAAATACCCTACTTGAGAAAATTTATCGATAACACTTCGCAAAAATAAGTTGCGAAGCCTCGTAACCTTGGGAGAATCTAACGAACGGACTCGTCGAGCCGAGAATTCCATTTTTCTTTAAGTAGTTATTATTGTTATTACAGAACGTCTAATAAGGAATAACAAGGAAACGTTTGTTCCTCTCCTCGCAGCGAACAGTCCGGTAATTTTGAAACGCGCGTGGAATGAATTCCAGTCTCGATATTTTTCACCCCTCGGATGCACTTTTATCGGAAACAAAGTGCATCGAGTTCGGCATTGAATGAAAACTCATCAAATCGTTATCGGAATTATCTCTGGTATATCCGATTTCTTAAGATCAAGCAAAACGAAACATCAGATCTTCTCTGTTTAATCGACAGTGTATCGAATAATCTTTCATTTGCGAAATATAAAGTCGCGTTAGCGGCGCGCAATATTTTAAATTCCAAGTTGAAAAAACGCTGGGAGATAATTAACGCCACTCGAGAGAAAAATAAAACAGAACGCGATAAACGAGCCAGTTATTTAATTCGGAATTAAAGCCAGATTGCGACGCAGTAACGAGAAAATTATTGTTTAAAAAAAAATTAATCAACGGCGTTAGCGCGATAATATTTGTTTTTTACGTAGAGAGGTGAAAATTTCGTAACTGAATTTTAAGAGATAATTGTCGAAGATAGAAAATACGAAAAAAGAGAATCGAGCGTATTAACGAGATTTCGTTTCGAGCGTGAGATAGGAAGAAATCAATAAGCTTCGCGGATCGATTACGATCTACGTATATGGTTTCGGGATATATTGTATATCGATGTATCGATAGATCGATCGAGCACCGCGTCGGATGCGATCGATCAAGCTCGAAATACATACGATGTTGTATATCTCACGATGCGAAAAGCCTTATCGTTGTCAACGCGGTGACGATAAAATTCCACACCCGTTCCCTCTTTATCTTTATGAGCGATTATAAATTCAATACTTTCTGCGAGACAAAGATCAACGAGGTTAACCCTGGACCTGCCAGTTTTTTCGGCAAAACTAAACGTACGGCTCGTTTCAAAAACAATACCGGAAATGGGAACGATCGATGAGATTCTTCAGACGGAAGTAAACAGCGAATACGACAATAAACGAAGGATGTTTTTCATTTCCTTTACGTAACTTTATCTCAAGAGTCGTTTGATTATTTCATTTACATTTACGAGGAATTTTGCGAATAATATAAAAATAAAAGTATAGGTACACGAAAAATAATAATATTCTCTGTGAAAACCAGAAGCTACGCATTCAAATTAATTCGATCTTGATATCGAGATGAATTAACGGCTATTATCAAGCTAACACCTGAACGTCCGGTTTCCAACTTCTGCGCATTTGAAAACACTCAAGGATAAATTTGTAATGTCTAGTGGTAAAAAGTTCCTCGAATCTAACGACGTTCACCGAGGCGTCACCGGAACCAAATCATCCGTTTCGCGCGATTATTTCCCTTTCAGAAAAATGAATCACTCCCAGCCACCCAGACAATGACCAATCTCAATTACCGTTACAGGACGCCATAAACAATCCAACGATTAAAAATTACCAATCGTGAACAAGAAGAAACTTAAGGTGGCCATCTTAATTCAAGAATATACTTTTCTCCACTAGATACATGTTTGTTCAAGATAACTTCATTTTTAGCTGGAGTAATATTTAAAAATATTATCTACTAATATTTTTTTTTTATTCAATGGACTCGCACACTAACCACTGCATTGCGAATTTATCTGATTCTATGTGTTATTGTCGAGTATACCAATGTTACCTCTAAGCGAATCGGAGATAAAACTTTCTTCAATTAAAATTACATTCGCAAAATCTCTTTACTTCGAGGAAATTTCGATTTCCCGAACCCCCAAGAGTTTCATCAACCTTGAATCAGATTTTTTCTTCCATGCAGAAATCTTCTAATCTTCGATTGCATAGAAGAACGTCCACCGATAAAGTCGCAAAAATGGGGGAGAAAAAAATGAAAATAGATAGTAAAGTAGGTAGGTGGTGAAAAAAAGTTGTGCGCGGGAGAATGGGTGGTGTGTCGACCGTTGGAAGCGAAACGAGAGAGAACGAAGGACGGGTGAGTCGAGTGGGGCTCGGCCAATGAGAGGGGAGACCCGCTCCTCTCTCCGCGGACACCTTAGCGTCGGTATCGTCTCGACGAGAGAGAGGCTCGTTTCCCCGCAGTCGACGTTTCACGCCACAGTCCCGTACGAATCTCGCGCGAGACAACGCACTCGTAAAAATTTACACACGAGTTTCGTGGCGACCCCACCAAGCCGGTCTTTCTCGCTCGGGGACGATTTAAACACGCGCGCGGCGCACTCTTGTTTACATTCACGAGTTAGCGTTCAAACCGAACAGTATTCCCGCATAACGGATAAATATTCTCTCGGTCACGTTTCTCGACACTCCACGAACCAGTTGGCTCATTCTCACCCAAGGAAGCGAGGGGAGCGAAGGATCCAAGCAGGAAATGATCGATAGATCGGGATTGCGCTGGCCGGTCGAGTGCGATCCTTGCAATTATCGGAAACTTCAGGACGATTGAACAGTCGAATCTCAATTCTGCTAAGTTGTCACGACCGTTTGGAGAGAGAGAGAGAGAGAGAGAGAGAGAGAGAGAGAGGCGGTGAAAGTAAATTTGCTCGCCAATTGCGCTCATTCGCGATTTCGACATTCACGTACGAGCAACGCTCGGTTGATAATACGAGAAAAGCTGTGAACGGAAGATCGAAAGCTTTGAAAATTGCGAACGGAAAGTCTAAAAGCTGATGAAGAGGTGAAAAAGGAAAGAAATGGTAAAGACTTCGACGACGATTTCTTGATTCGCGTCTTGGCATTTCTTCATCCTTTCTTGCGACGAACTTTTCCAATTACAAAGAAGCATAATGGATCTTGTTTATATACCGGAAGTCCTGGCGTACGGTTCCTTCAGGAGCAGCCAGTACAGGGACTACGAGCAACCTTGGAACAAGGATTACTTCAATTACGGTACGTTGAGATGTGAAAACTGGTCCTGTCCCTCGCATTTCCTCCCCTTCGCTCCCAACGCACTCGCGCTCTTTGTTTTTCGTCTATTTTTAGCTCGCATCGTACGCACCGCGTTGGCGAATTCAATTTCACGAGACTCGGTTTGCTCTCGTGCTGCGTGAAAAATAACAGCGTTTCCGATATTACGTGAAAAAATAATAATAATTCATCGTCTCGTAATTCAAAAATTGTAAACAAAGAATTCATTTTTTCCACGATGGGAGCTTTGGAAAACAATTTTCGCGCGCAAACACGGAGCTTTATCGGTCTGGAAGCGAAAATAACATCCAGACGCGGCATTTTCGTCGTTATTATCGCGAGTTTCGCTTTCCCGGCGTCACGTTGCATCGTTCGTACGTAGCGGTGAATTCCGTAGATAGTCGTTTTTTTTTCATTAGCCTGTCAGTATGCCACGCCCGCGACGGATTTCATTTCCCGCCAAATCGACGGCTGTGTTTGAATAGCTGCAAGAGTTAATTTTGTAAATCCAGAAAAAGAAATTTTCTGGTTATATTTGGGTTGTTAACTTTTCACGACCAATAGCAAACTATTATCTCGACCGAATTTTTATCGTCTCGCGAACCTCGTAATAATATTGACGCGCTCCGATTTTCTACCGATAAAGCCGCTAACTGGATTATTTACCGTTTACCGAATCAAGAAAAAAAGAAAGATGATATTTATCGCCAGCCGAAAATAAAAATTTCAGTCCGACGAGGTTTCTTGTATTTTCATTTAAGTTTATGCTAATTTATACGAACCTTCGGTTTCGATACTTTTCATTTTTCAAGAGAACTCGAAATTCAATTTCCATCCTGTTAAAAATGTATCTACTTTGTGAAGCTAAATTGGATTTTCCCATGTGTCACGTGCGCTATTAGACGTTAATTGAGAAATTTTTCCTGTATCTTTTTATTAAAGTATATATTAGCGTATTTATTGAGCCGTATTAAAGTTTTATCAGCAGTAATCATTAATCCCGTCAAATTATAGTAAAACGAGTGCGAAATACTGAGATAAATGAAATTGCTGATAAGTTCTTCTATTCCGGTACGCGAGTACTCTTTTTTCAACACGGTTCATTAAACGTCTCGATTCAAATAAACGTCGTGCGTATACGAGTGCCATTTTATCGTGAGACGCGTCGTAGGTCAAGTCCGCGAGCAAGATCGGAAGAAGACTTGATTATAGTAACACATCGCCTGAAAACTAAAATATAGTCGCACGAGCCCCCAGCAACATTGTCTCTAATGAAAGATTTTATCGACTGAGAAAAAAGTATTGAAATAAAAAACAAATATTTCTCACGGTACAAACGTACAAAGAAAAAAATAATTATTAACTCGATCGAATCGGATCCCGTTGGTATTGACGCCTGTAATTAATCGCTGCTATAATTGGATTATCTATCGCGATAAAATAAACAGAAATTCAATTCGAGTCACTCGACAAATTTGATCAAATGTACCTATCGAAAAGGTGGCCAATAAAAAAAATTTCGACCTAGATCGATCGATAAAGCGTCTAAATCTGATTAAAGTTGTGCTTTATCGATAAGCGGTGAATGCAATTTTTATAATTTTTTTCCTATCTACTTGTTCGATTACCGCGCTATGTTTCACTATAAGTACTCCTGGGACTTCTATTTACGTCCCGCGCGACCCGCTTCGGGCCATGTGCGTGCTCGTTCTCTCTCGTGTTTAACGTCCTCGACGGCCCGGATTCGTCTAGACTGTACATCTAATACCAACTGTCATAGCGAATACAAACAAGGCGCATAAAACGCAAAAACTCGCGAACTCGCCAAACTGGTTATGCATGTGATAAAGCGCTGATAATCTCAATTTTCTGAATCGACTCTAAAATGAAAAATTTTCGAGTAAAAATATTTGTTACATAAAATGGAAAAGAATTTGATAAAAATGAAATTAATTAATCTTTAAATCGGAAAAGACGCATTTTACTAATAAGCGAGTAAACATCGTTCGGAATTGCCTTGAAGTTTCGCTTACCCTAAAGAACGAGAGAGTGGTTGTCGAGAAATTAAACTGGTTTTCAGGGCGTACGTGACGAAAGGCATTCGTACACTGGCCTACGTGCGCCGAGCCACATAAGTTCTCCTTTTCCCGTAATTTCCCATTCCCGACTGATGCTTCCTATTCGTTTACATTTTTCAAACGTTCACACAAACATGAATATTGATTTCGAGCAAACTTGCCCCAGTCGCCAGTAAAGGAAAATTAATGTCTCGTCACGAATGTAATTTAAATTTTTTTTCGCTTTTCTTCGTGTTTTAGTTCGTTATCGATGCGTAAAACGAGCAAATAGCGACAATGAAAAATGTTATTTAATATACCGGTAAAAACTAATATGTTGTTAATCATTGACAATCGCGATGCGCGTATTCGTAATACGTATTCGTAGTCTTGATTCGTAATATATTAAAATATATAATATTAAAAGACAGAAACATATTATAAAAGCGAGCATATTTAATGTGGTATATATAAGTATATAAAATGCAGTTCGTGTAAAAAACGGTAGCCAAAGTGCGCGATTCACTTCGATAACCAGTATGTACATAATTAGCGTGAAATAAAAACTGCGTCACAACCGACTGAAACAGCGGATTTACGTTACGTTGCCTCTTCATCGTATCAATCTATAGGCATTAAAAGCCGATCTTGATTACGAATTCGAAGCTTATTTATAAGCGAATGTTATTTGTGCACTTTTTTTCGTACTGCTATTTGAAAGAAAAAACGAAATATTTTATTCTTAATTATAGGTAAATCCACGTATCAACATCAGCAGAATCAAAATCAGCAGCATAAGCAGCAATCTAAGGAAAGCTGCCATTTGTGTAAAGAAAATAAACGAAGAAGTTTGGCGACTTATATACGCAGTAAATCAAGAACAAATTCTTGTCATGAAATCTGCGAAGAAGAAGAGAACGAGACTGAACAAACTCAAAAAACAGAGAAGAAGAATTGAAACTTTCAGAATGTATGCATTTTTTGTTGAGAACAGCTTTAAATAATTTTGGAGGTTTCGATAAGCACTTTGTACTTGAGTTTCTGTATATACATGTGAATTAAGTATTAATTATAGGCTAAGATGTAGTTTAGGTCTAAAGTTATTACTGTAAATAGCATTTGTTACTTAAAATAAAAATATAATACGCGTAAACTGCCCGATTGGTAATCGGTTGTGTTTTGATCAAATTGCGAGCATCAATTGATCACTTAATTGTTAAAATAGTAATATCAGTTGTAATATTAAATTTATACAAAAATATGATGTATTTTATATTTTAAGCATATAATATTACAAACAACTTACATTGTTTTGAAAATAATATTAAAAATAAAATTAATAAAAATAATCTACAATCCAATTATCTTTTTTATACCCCAATCTAAGTCAAGAAAACAACAATATGATGAAATTGAATATAATTTTCTCGATGAAACAATCATTTCCTTGCGTTCTATTCTCACCGAATGAATAATCCTACAGGTACGAGTAATGAGTACTTAATGCAATATTCGATGGAGATTTCTCAGACACAACCACAAAAATGACAGACGCGCTGAAATTGCATTATCAGTAAAAAGAACGACTTTTCCATGTTTACGTCTCACAAGGCGTAGTACTATAGAAGGTTGTAGAATAACGTGGAACAATTTGCACACGTAAGGAAAGAGCGGCGCAGAGAGGAACGCAACTCTGTAGTGTGCGAGTGCCGTGCGCAAAGAACGCGGTTTAATACGAGTTGCATAAAACCGATAACAAGTGCAACAACGCAGTAAGAAATCAGATCCGAACAAGAAAGACATTCTTTAACACCTTCGTGAAAGCAGTCTGACATTTTCCGAAATATGGTGTGGAGTATTCTTAAGAGCAAGTCCAACGACACCAAGGAAAAGGGTACGTAAATACGACCAATTTTTTCGTTTAACCGAAGAAACCCATTCAACTTGATGCGTATCGGATCTGAGTGTGAATAGGGAATCGACTAAATTCACTGCTCTTGACTCTACACATGTAGAAACGTAGAAAGTTTCCTTCTGTTCTAATTGGACGAGTGACTAGCCTATTGTGTCGCAGTCAATTTGAATATAAACAGAAGAACTCAACGTTTGTCATTTTCATAATCAAATGAATTTTTTTTCAGAAGATCAGAATAAAAGAAAATGTTCGAATCGAGAGTGCAAATGCGGGCCTCAGTGCAAGAAATGCGGTGACAATTGCAAATGTTCGAAGAAATCGATTCACATTCGCCCACCTTTATTTACTTACTACACTGACTTGATGCATTAACATTTTAACCCTTCGTTAATATAATATATTCAACTCCACGACAAATACTTTAGAATTTTCGTATCGTGTTAATAATGTTTTAAATTATTTATTTTGATATGAGATGCCAACTTAGTTAATAGTTAGAATAGTTACATTCTATTATAAAAAAAATGTAACGAGATCTTGCCTTATATGTTGAAATAAATTAGAATAAAATATTATTTTGCTTTTTTTTACTCACCTTTAAAAGCCATGTAAGTACAGATTCCCGATACGGGACAAAACCACGTTTACGATTGTTGGTGCTTTCCGCGAGCGAAGCGATTACTTTTCCCAGTATAAGTAACGATTTGTTAATAGAGACACCTTCCTAAAAAAAAATACATTTTGTTTTACAAAATGAAAAATAATGAATATTGTGAGAATCTCAACACGTACTTTCAGTCTCTCTCCGCTTGCACACGTTTGACTCAATCTCTCGCTACCGGCTAAGTCGACTAAATTTATTTTGCTACGCCAACTCGAATTAGTAGATTTGTTCTTAGATGTACCATCCTTTTGAGCTTGCGTCAAGATTATACTGAAGATGCTGTGTGATCTAGAACTTTTCTCGTTCATACCCGTGGCTGCTGTAGCTCTTTGAGAATTACCCACTTTCAGCCAAGTCTAAAATTAAGAAATTTTTTTATAAGAATTAAAATGAGATATACATTCAAAATATTTCATATTTTTGAATTTAAAAATTATTACCAATAAATCTTTATAGCTTTCTACACTATGCTGACTTAAATCAACAATATAGGGTCCAAGTACAGGATGTTCACGAACTTTTAGCGGCGCTCTTTTTGCCCCAACATTGTTGGTATTAGCTAACAAATCGTGTATTTTTTCGTTATAAATTTCAAAATAACTTATTTCAACAGTGTGAGTGATATGAACATTTTTAGCCATCTGGGAAAAAATATGTTGACAAAATCTGGGAATTATACCAGCCTTTTCATCTAGCACTGTTGAATTCAGCTGTGGTGTTTCAGTTCCCATCATACTGTAACTCTTCCCAGAACCAGTTTGGCCATATGCAAATAAGCATACATTATAGCCTTCAAAAGCATTTCGCACTAATGGTAAAACCATGCTATTGAAAATAGTTTCTTGACTAGCATGCCCTGGTTTCTTTGTATCGACATATGAAATAAAACAGTGATCGTACATAAATGTGTGTTGAAACGAATCACAATCAACAGAAATTTTCTGCCCATTAACTGTTACTATTGACGTGATATTTGGATCTTCTAATTCTCTGAAATAAATTTCAATTCATGATATATAATTATTCTTTTATGGAATAGATGAAAAATTTCAACTCACTTGAGACTCATAGGTCTAACACGTATCCCTACTGTTAAATTACTGCTTTCCTCTTCATAAATTGTTTGTTCGTTATTTGAATCATTTATTTGTGCTCTTGGTGTTTCAACTTGAACAGCATTGAAACAATCGGGTGTAGCTTGAGATAATAGATGGTCAGGAAAATAACGTTTCACAGGTGTTCTTGTAGATGGTAGAATACTCATTTTTGAATTAGCAGAAAAACAAGGTTTAACTTGCTTAGGTGTACATAAATGAGTGACAGGAGTTTTATCCGTTGATATTCTAGGAGTTCTAACTGGTGTTTTCAAATCTGTAGTACTACTGGAGGCCACAATATGTTCTGGCTTTTGAGCTGATGCACTAGATTTCAATCTAACTAAATTTGAAGTAGGTGTTTTATTTACAGGACAGGTTCGCTGTTTTTGTTCATTTTTTACAGGTTTTTGTGTAGTAGGTGTTCTAGGTTCAATCCCAGCTTTTGCTTTTGCAGACATATCATCTCCTATTCGAGAGAAATGCCTGTTGTCTCTGTAATATAATTATTATTTTTTATAAGCTAATACATTTTTTCATTACTTTAACCGACTCATTGCAATACGTGTAATCCTAATCAACAGTGGACATTAGTATCTTACCCTTTCCCAGAAGGTTTCGCGTTTTCTTTATTATTGCAAGTAGGGGTTGCGCTTGAAAAAATTGCATTGTAAAATCCATGGCCACCGCGTGCCGAATTATTTTGCGACATTATGAGACAATGACCGGTCGCAGGATCTTGCTCAACGACCGTTGCATATGATCCACCGTTCAATTAGCACCATATATAAAAACGGCACCTTTCAAGGATGAATTAGCACACTCAAACTTCAAAGCAATAAATAATTTATAACGCAAATGCAAATCAATGCACATTCAAACGAAATTTTTTACAATTAAAACGATAACTTAAAATCACGTTACGTGTATGTAATTGTCGTTTGGTCAGTTTGAATTTGACATCACGGTTTTGAATGCAGTCACAAACAACATAAGTTAACCAAGATGGTGAATGTGTTTACTAGATTTCGCGTCCGCACTCCGCCATACGCTTATGTGGTAACATAACCTCAAAAAAATATTATTCTGTCAACAGACATTACTGACGTATGTGTTTTTAAAGTTTAGGGTACTTTAATTTTTTTAAAGTGAAATATGTAAATTCAACTAAAATGTTTAGCAACAAAAAAGATACTTTACCTCCAAGGCCTCATATACCTAATATTGAGCATATTTTAGACGATCTTAATAATGCATCATCTGACGATGTGTCATTCAAGATAATGAATAAGGGTATTGCAAAATAATTATCATTGTATGAACAAAATTTTTTTATTTATGGTTGTTTTAGATGAATCGCATGCAGAAAGTACAACTATTTTAAACTCAAGTAGTGTGGAAGAGAATTATAATAAAGTTAAAAATTATCTAAATGTCAGACAAAAGTTGAAAGAATTAAAAAATGAGTTAACAGGAAAAGTTAAACAATTGGAGGACTCAAATATAGAAATAACTAGACTTGCAAATGAAATTCGTAATGAAGCAGAAGCAGCTTTAATAACATAACAACAATTCAGTTATAATCTGTAACATAATTGTTTGTTTCTGTAAATCAACATTTATTATATATATATATATACAGTTTTTAATATCAAGGATTTGGGTCACTGAGAATAAAACAGTATACATTAATTAAAATTATTTTGATAATTATTTCTATATACTGCAAGAGACATCAAATATCCATTTGAAATAATCACATATATTATCACAAAAAATGAAACATTGAGTAACATAAAATTGGAATTTAATTTTTATTAATTTTCTGTCAAATTTGATAATTAATGGTTATTCTTCCACCATTAAAACTTCCTGAAAGATGTAATTTATTCTAATTAATGTTAATTCATAAACACTAATGTTTATGATCAAATTTGATCTTAAATTTAAAAATCAGTTTGAGAAATATTTATTCAAAAATAATAACACTGGTAGTGTTCATAGAATATTCTGATAGCATATTCTCTTATATATCTAATTCTAGAATGGAATGTATATAAAGCCTTGAGTTTGGAGACATTCAAAATATTGATAACATTATCTCAAATTGTTACATGCTAATAAAAATTTTAGCTAAAAAATACTGGTCATATTGTAAGAACAAATAATACTTAATTAGAAACACTTGGTACCATATCAAAACGATTTGTGGGATCACTAAGGTATGCACACCATGTAAAACCAGGGGGATATCCTGAAAAAGTTACGAACTTTTAAAAACTGCATCAGTAAAAAAAATGAATTAAGGAATTTTTAAAGCGTGTTTTCTTTGTTCAAGCATAAAAGACACCTCCAGTACTTACATATTTTAATGTGAATAGAATACATGCTGATATAGCATATGATGTTGGGAAATAAAATGCTTCACTTATCCAGCTGCATGCAATCAATATTCCCTTTATTAGTCATTTATTAGTGAGTATAAGCATTTAGCGAAATATTATTTATTTTGATTATTTAGATTTCTCTTTATTATCAACACCTTTAACAATAATATAAAAGTGCTGTACATATTTTTTGTATAAAATTTGAACAACTTTTTTAATTTACAGTTCCATAACAGACATATTTTTTTACAAATATTCTTTAAATACACAATATAAAAGGAATATATATTATAATTCATTATTTTTCATCTTTCAATTTCATGGACGGAGTTACTGATATGTAAAACTATTGTACCAATAGAGTACATTAAAAATTAGATCAATTAGCCAAGAGCAGTTAATACCACCAAGCAGTATTAAAATATTATTGAATATTCTAATTATGTCAGAACTTGATTTAACCAATAACCATTTTACAACATATATGTGTTACATATGTTTTAAAAAGAAATGTACAATATCAATTCATAATTGAAAACATATAATACGTACAATTTACTGTATGACACAATATTTCACACTTCTCTATAATGGATTGTTTAATAATATTTTACGAGAAAATTCCTCACATAACATTTTAGAAAGGTGTACATACAACAGATCATAATATTGAATAGTTATACGAAATCACGATTTTTCTTCACAATATTGAACATAAGCTCTTAAGAGGGAAAAGTCAAATTGCAACTTATGTTACACTTTCCAAAACTGCTTTCAGAAATATTAATATCATTTTTCATTAATTTTTATAAATTTAAAAATTAATTTTTTTTCAAAAGCACATTTACCTTCAAAATATAAAATGTGTTTCATTCATGTGCTATCAGTTTATGAAATAATGTTAAGACGATTTAATACCTATTAAAATTATTCATGAATATAACATATCGTTGAATAATGCTGTTATTTGAAAAGACAGTTGAAATTAGGAAGCCATTTGAACATGAATGAGACACAACCAAGGCTAACCAAGAAAAGCTTTCTTATATAATGTTTGAAGTGCTTAACAGATGATATTTAAGAGAATTAGTAATACTACATAACTTATGTTAATATTTTTACAATTAACATGAAAGTACACCTGGGTGCATTATGTCTGATTTGATTAGATAACACATTTTAAAATTAAGTAAATTATATTGTGTTAGACAATAGCTCAGGAGAAATGCATGAAATATGACAAATGGACAATAATGCACCGATTTATACATTCTAATTTCCTGTACTAGAATTAAGTATAATTTTATTATTGGAAATACATGTAAGTGCTTAAGAATGGTGAATAGTAAGTAGTGAATAAGTACTAAATTATACATAACTAATTTGATTGCATGCAATACATTTCTATCAAAATCAAACTATAAAGGAATCAAATAGAGAATTTCATATAATGATTTTCTCTTTTTTTATAAATAAATTTTCGAGTTCCACATGGCAAATGTCAATTTTTAAAAAATAAATAATTTTTATTCAAAACAGAAATTTTAACATAAATCAATTAACGTTAAAAAAATTCAAATATAATAAAGTCTGACTTTAGATAACAATAAAGTAAAAAGCATTATGCAGTACAAGTATTAAAAACAATAATAACAAAAATTATCTAAAGAGGGAGGTTCATCATCGATGTTACACATAAATGCTTTAAAAATTATACGATACATGTAATATAAACATTATCGACCGTTAATCGAATAAAATAAAAAATTTAATGTTTCGTGAAATATCAACGATTTCGTTTTAAAATATTCGTCCAATTTCATCAGCTATCATAGAGATTACTTCTTCGTAACAAAATAGAGTATTAAAATTTAATATAATTGACAGTTTAACTGGTTGATCAAACTGAATTAGTCACATAGTTCTTGGAAGGCACTTGTCATAAAAAATCTTGCTACAGATAACCCTTATTTAAGGGCAAAAAATATTACTAAAAAAGTATTTTTTCAGGATAATTTAATGTCATAGTCTTGTCTTTTAAGTTAACGGTGCACTGTGTTCTCGTATTCATTTAAAACCGAAATTGGGTAGTGAAAAAATTTTGCTTAATGTCAACTTGCCTCTGGGCTTGTACTTTAGATGGTCCTCAATAAATTGACAAGGACAACGGGCAGATACACAGTGTCGTGGTGGAACTGATAGACCTGCGACGCTTCGATTACGTTCCTGCGAGTCTATAACCAGATCAAGTCTGTGACGCACGAAGTGACGTGCCCAGCGAGAAGCGTACCTCAGCAACAGCAATTCCGCCCGTTCCTGCCAACACATACCATCATCTTTCATTACCCATGGCCCCACTTTATTTTTCATATACATCAATGCCATAAAACCTCCGCCTTTATTGCTGATAAGATTATTGTATCTTTTATGTAAATAATTATTTGCCATGTGATACAACAACGTAATAATATACGTTCACCATTCTTTGCATACAACAGTCTGATATAAAAATATTTTCTATTATATGGAAAATATCTATAAGTAAAATTACTATGATAATTTAAAAATTTGAGGTAATAACGCGGCTTGCTGTATATCATGCAAAATTTTAATGTGAAAGGAATGTTGATAGTTGCTGTCTACCATTTCGTTAACGATTGAGCGCTACAGTTCAATGTTTTATATTTTAAATATTTCACTAAAGTGAGGAATGTTAATGTAGTAGTATTCTAAAAGATATTTAATCATATACGGATAGCCGACTTATTATGTTCTTTCAATAGCTATTGTATACCCTTACAATATAATTCTATAATTCATTCTACATAACAATTATTTCATAAAACTTTTATGTATAACAGCAAAATAATAAAATTTGCTACAAAAATTAAGTACAAAAGTTAGTATTTTCAGTAATTAAAATAAGTACAGCTGTCCAGAAATCATTAAATAGCATAAATGAATTTTTCATTCACTTTCAATAAATTTGAATAAGAAATTCAATTTTACGTTGCCTAAGTTGAATTTAAAGACCCCTATCTCTAAGAAAACTACTCCAACTTGGGCAAAAGTCCCTGCCCTGAATATGAGGCTTGTTACGCAACCATTCTTCTATATATTGGCACGGACACAAAGCTGATGCTAAATGACGAGGAGAAGAAGGATTTCCGCCCTCCTCGTCGACCGTCCAATCCAGTCGTCGACGCAAATAGTCCTTTGCCCATCGTTGTGTATACCGACATAATACTTGTTCGCTTTTACCCTGATAGTCATTTTTATTAAAATTATTTTCTTTGAAATTTCGAATTATTTATCATGATATTAAAAAGAAAAACAATTTATTTTTCAATTAAGTAAATCATTCATTAGAAATTTCCTCAAGAATATATTTTTTTAAATTGAAAAATTGCACTTACTTGTTTTCTAGAAATTCTAGTTGTCGTACTCCCTTGTATAACTATATCATTATCTTCAATGTCCATTCGCTGTTGTAATTCACGTTTGCGTTTAGCATCAGCGTTTTCGTCGGTCCCAATAACTCTTCCCTCACGTTCTTCCCTCTCTATAACGTCTTGAAGTTTTTTCTACATATAAATTATTAGTTGTAAATCAAAATGAATTCATGGTGAATGAAAATTATAAAAGTAGTGATCATAAACAATATTAGTTCAAAATACTTACAATGCAATCAGTTGTGTCGAAATATATGAAACAAAGATTAACTTTATGACATGAAATTTTTCCTCTATCATCCAATCCCAGTAAAATTTTATGTCGTAGTAAATGCTTATTAACTTGAGCCATACATTTTTCTAAATTATGATTCAGTTTGATTTTAATGAACATACATAAAAATATTGCAGCTGCATTGAGAACTAGCCACATTACTCCAAGGCCGAATAGCGTGAGGCCAGTTACCCCAGAAAAAAGTAGTCCCAGTAATACAACAAATGCGGTAAATATCCACAGAACAAGGATCCTCTTGTAACAAATATTGTACATATTAAAACGTACATCATTTACTAACAATTCCATTATGTGCACATAGTCTTCTACAGTAAGCTATATTATTCAAAGAAAATATTAATAATATGATATTAATAATAACAAAATGTATGGAAAATCAAATAATTTACCGTTAAACCCTGTGCCATTAATTCTTCAGGCACTAATTCTGGTCTAAATTTAGCAGGAGTTATCCAAGGCCATCGAGTATTGACAGGTAAAAGTGTAACAATAGTGTCTCCATTTGCGAATCCCTGCCGAATATTTCCTATTGGAGTTCTTATAACATTATTTACATTATTTCTACCATTAGATACATCCTGCAAGTCAATGGTTTTTAAAGAAGCGCTCTTTGGATCAGGAGGTTTTGCTTTATCAGCTGGCAGGTTTGATCCTGTACTTTCGGACGTAATGGAACGATTTAAACCTGACCTATCTAGATTAATTTGGACGGATTCAGTTGCTATCACAGCTCCACTGTATTCATTAATATTTTCATTTTTTGCTTCTGCCTTCTCAACAGCTTTTGCAATTTTTTCAACATCGACGGTGATCGATTCTGGTTTGATTACAGCTGGCGTATTTGATTGAGCTTTATTTGTATTTGAGGTTTCTTGCACTGCTGCACTTTCTTTAACAGATGTTTCCTCATCAAATTGGACCCAATTTTTGGTATTTGCAGCAATAACTGATGAAGTAGCAATAGCTGCATGATCTGGTGTGTCTTGAGAGCTCATGATTGCTGAAATATTATTCCAATGTGAATATAAGAAAATAAATCAAGAAATCACAGTTTTATACATGAAAAATGTCATGTGCCAAATTCGAATTGTTTTTCAATCAAATCGTTCGTTTCGCGTCAAGATCATTTCAATGACTAATGTGGAGCAAAAAAACGAATCAATCTGCGCTAATAAATTTGCAAGAATACACTTACTCGCATTCATAGCTAATCGAAATAAAACCAAAACGAATGAGAAATAAGGGAGTGTCCACTCGTCGGCATGTTCAATTCATCGCGTTTCATTCGCTCTATTTCTTGATCAAATGATTCCAACAATTAACGAAATAGATAACTTCAATAATCATTCTTCTTTTTTTTAATGAAAATAATTAAGATCAGACAGATTTCTGAACAAAAATATACACTGTAGCACGTAATGTGTTAACATTACCCGTAATATGGAATTATTCTTCTCTACTACCTGCTCAAGAACTCAAAAAAAAATGATCGATAAATCGTCTGTCAACAATTCTATTGTGGTATAACAAGAGGAAAGGTAGAAAAAACAAACGTATAGAAAAATACACTTGCACGATTTTATATTACCTGCTGCGATATGGCTTGTCTCATGACCGCCGAAGCAAAAGCAATAAAAACGCTCACGACGCGGTACACACACAAAATCAAGGTGTGCATAGTATGAGATAAAGGTGAGGCCCGCTGAGAGAGGGAGAGGGACGAATAGCGGATAAAAGCGAAGAGAATACGAACAGAACTCGGCATACATATACATATACCAATATTTGTATGCATTAGGTCAATTTTTCCGAATTTTTTCTCAGATGCAAGGATTTTTATACATTCAATATATATAGCCTTTTTCGATAATTGCCATGTTGTAATTTTCAATCAATTTTTCATTCGGATTTATGTTAATCAGGCGAACATCAAACGATCCGTAACGGTCCGCTTCTCAACAAATGTGTTACTTTTTGTTACTGCTCGATACTCTAAGCGATAACGAATAACAAACATTAGCGATTAATTAGAACCTGCGAATTGCAGACTTCGTAATAACCATTCGGTAACGCTTGCATGTTTTGCTTGCATAAATTTGCGCATACGCACACTCTTTTGCGAATACAAATCTCGTATATATACGTATAGATACTTGTTACGACATACGTAACACATGTCATAGTTCGTTATAGAACCTTCATTTTTGAAATATTCGTGTAAAATCAATTTTCCTCTTATATAAGACAGTCCCACTTTAATAAATTAATTAGATTAACTACAACATTGGACACATTTTATTGTCCTCGTTTCATTTCCTAGAATCGAAGGAATACAAAAATACAATTTGTAATTAATAAAAAAGTATCATCTTTCGGAATTAAAACACAATGTACTCGTTAAAGTATTTGTTAAATGCATCAAAATTTGCCTCGTTCGGTACAAAATTAAATCGTTTAACCGCAAGTGCTCAACGTTCAGCTGTCAAAAATTATACGCAATCTTGTTTAGCAAGAAGATACATAAAAAATGGTAAACATCAATGTTTTTCAAATAGAAAATTTGAATGTTTTTTTGGAGCTGCATTCTTGTTCAAACTATTCGGTTTCGGTGATGACGATGGAGAAGAAGTTCCAGAGATTGTTATGATGATAAAGAGATCAATTCTATTGATACAGGTTAAGTATTGTGTCAGCTGTCATCTTCTACTGTGCTTTACATTAAATTCATTTTACGCGATTGGTTCACATTTAAATTGCTCTAATTTCAGCTTAATTTCATTTACGGTTATAGAAGGGAGAATATAAGAAGGCAGAGCAAATGTTACATGTAGCGCTTAATCAAGCTCAGAGCCTTCAGAATTATGACGCTGTGACATATATATTTGATGTTATGGCTAATTTGGCATTTGACTTAGAACAGTATGACAAAGCAGAAAAATTGTTTGTTACTGTAATGCAAAGGATAATGTTTCAGGGAGCTCAACAGAATGATATGAGAATTATTCATATGAGTTTAAAAATGGCCAAATTATTTGAAAAACAAAATCAAATGGAGTAAGTTATATTGAAGTATGAAAAATTTATATTTTATAACTGCATTCTATTATTTTCATAGAAAAGCTGAAAATGGTTATCAATTTTGTTTGACTCACTTACAAGACCATCTGAATAAGGATGCTAATAACGAAGATGTTATATTTTTAATGGGTATGACACTAGACTGGTATGCGCAAATGCTTATTACACAATCAAGGCTTACAGAAGCACAAAAATATCTTCAGGAAGCATACAAAATCTCAGTAAGAGTTAATGGAGAAGAACATGAACAAACTGTAGTATTACTCAATGACTTAGGAACTGTTAGTTGTATGAAAGGAGAACACGAAAGAGCCATTGAGTACCTTTCAACAGCTGTAGAAATAGGTAAAAATTTTAATTGAATTTATTGTACCTTCTTCTCAGTTTTCGATTCACTGTAATGATTTTTCTTTTAGGAAAAAAGTTACCAGATATGGAAGATTTAGGATCAATTCATGTAAATTTGGGTAATATATATATAAGAAAAGGACTGTATAATGAAGCAAAAAAATTTTGCGAAGAAGGAAAAAAAATATCAAGACAAAGAAAAAATAAGGAATCACTGGAAGAAGCAGATGAATGTCTGAAAGAAATTAAAATTTTAACTTCGTAAATTGTGAATTCCGCATATGTTGTGAACATTTGTTGTTAGAAAAACGTTAAATTAAAGTTATGTTTAATTACATTTAACTTATTTTTATTTATCAATTAATAGTTACAAATGATTATCCTTTGAATTGAAGAATACATATAACTTTGTGTAGTTGTAATGTCATTGTAAGTACTGCATTTTCAGTTCTTATTGGAGTAATTGATGTAAAAGTTTCAATTTTTAACATTCATAATCCATAAATTCGTAATATATGACGACGTAGAAGTAGGCAGAGGTTTCCTTGACAAAATCGTAAAAATGTAGACTATAAAAAATCAGGCAGAAATATCAATTTCAACAAAAAGAAAAATATTATCTTATTTCAATTTTTATTGAAATAGTAATATAATGCAATGAAAACTGGTTTCTCAAAATATTAACTACGATCCCCTAAAGAATATACACTAAATAAATTGCAATTATCAAATATAAAAATAGTATAAAATATCAATAACACCACTGGTATTATTTCATTCAACAATTTGGCATATGCTAATTGAAAACAATAAGTTGAACAATTGTCTATTGCAATTGTACAAAATATTTAATATCAAAAGAGACTAGTCTCATGGAATGAACATTTATCATATTGTATGCATTACATTTCTCTGTAAATTATAAATTTGAAAAATATTCCTACTATTAAATATTTAATGTTAGCTATGCATTTAATTGCTTTGTTATATTTTAATGTAAAAATATTCTCATTTTCATTAAGGGATGTTTGTTCCCTTCATTGAATACATCTGAATTTCTCACAAACTATTAATTCCATAAACAAATAATTTTTATTATATTTTTTTAAAAATAAAACATTATTTGTAACTAGAGTATTAATTTATCCAAAATTATAAAATAAATATGTTTTAATCAATTTGCTGCATTTTAACAAATGTGAAAAGTAGATGCATTTAGAATTGTAATATACAAAGATTTTTATTTCTGTGTTTGTTATATATTCTAAAAAAGATAAGAGCTATTTGACAATGAATGGTCAAAAATATATTTCTTTGATATTTAATCTTCATTTTCTTTCTCCTAATAATTACTGAACAACTTTTTCATTTGTAATGTGATAGTTAACAATATTATTAATAAGTAGGTTTTTCATTTTTCAGTCATATTTGCACCTATAAATACTAGTCTAAAAGAGTTCAATTAGATTATTCATATTCTGCTATAAGTACCATCATATAAACACCCAATAAAAGAGCAATAATTTCTTTGACTGATTGCCAGAATTTTGTATCTGTTAGGAGTTCAGGTATCACTGATACAGTTGCAATATAAATAAAACCCCCAGCTGTAAATGGAAGAATCCATTTTGTTGCCAAGTCTCCTGTAAAAATAAATTCGGTATTAAAGTTAATATATTTAGAAATACTGCAATTACCAAGAAAATAACTCACCCATTCCTTCTGCTAAGAGGGAAATATATGTTCCTAAGAGAGCTCCTACAGCAGTAAGTAGCTGCATCATCATAGCCTAAAAATTAATTTATAATAAATGGTTATCAAACTGTAGTAATGATCTGTAAAATACGAATAATTTAGTAAATGCTACATACTTTTCTCTTGCTATAGCCGCTTTGAACTAGAATAGCAAAGTCACCTATCTCATGAGGTATTTCATGTAACAATATTGTAAAAGTAGTTACATATCCAATACTATTTCCAGCTAGAAAACTAGCTCCAATAGCTAAACCATCAGTAAAATTATGTAGAAAATCTGCAGCTAAATTCAAATATCCTGCAATTTTTATATCACTCACAGGCTCATCTGACTTTTTACAAGTTTCAGAAGTAGATTTTTCTTTAGTATCTTTTTTAACTACTTTATCTTTGAATTCTTTATTTGTGTCTTTTTTTACAATACTCTCAGAGTGGCTATGGGAATGGGAGTGTCCATGGTCTCCTTTGATCAAACGAACCACTTTCTCAACTATCAAAAATACAACAATTCCCAACAAGACACATAAGCCAACAGACATGTCATGTCCATGCGCATGTTCATGTTCACCATGATGATGATGATGGGAGTGAGAATGAGATTCATCTCCATGCTGATGAGGAATCAGAGCGTGTGGTATTAAATGTAGAAATGCATCTCCAAGCAATCCTCCAGAACCAAAACCTAACAGTATCTTTAATAGAGGTTCACGCTCTTTGGTATTATCAAGTGGAACAAAAAATAGAATCAAAAATGGAGCAGCCGAAATTAAAAGTGTAGACCCCATTGCTTTCATGAATATTGAACTGCGCTCTTCTGAAGTCATATCTCTGTGTTCCTCAGTGATATGATCGTTGTAATGTTGATGGCCATGATCGTGATCATGGTCATGATCGTGATGGTGATGATTGTAATGGTGATGATGATGATCGGGTTGGTCATGTTTCTGATTTTCCAATCCTTCATTAGCTTCCCTAGAGTACTTGAAACTCGGTGGTTCATGGTGCTCGTGAGACGAGCATAATGTCGGCAAACTAAAGAATATCGTAAATATCAGTATAACGATAACCACTCTCGATATCCACTTTCTGGTCTCGCGACGATTGTCACTTCCATTAAGAGTACTCATTTTGTTTAACACTAGTTAATTAATTCTCAATGAAATAAACACGAAGTGCATACACAAAATTTACCGTTAACTTCACATACAAAAATTATAAACATAACCACTACTTCGGAGAAATGACTTTCGGTTAATGTTCAAAACTTAAACGTAACAAAGAGAAAAATTCACAAATCAAGAAATCAGTTTATTGTCGTTCTTTTAGATACCGTATGTTCGTGCAACGCCGGGAGCTGACGAACGAAAAGTTATCTTAGTTCGGATATCGGATATGATAAACACAGCCGATTTAACACCACGTACGTACGTGTTCGATTAAGGTAACTTTTCATGTTTTTATAACCAGCGTGTTACGGTTGCAAGATAACCACGTAATCCAACATATTTCCGTTTTCAACATTTGTCACGTGACAGTGAGGCCGATTTTTAATAATGTGAGTAGCGTTCATAAGACATTTGCAATTTTCATTTGCGAATTTCATTTCATAGAAGTGTTTAAAATCCCAAATATTTTAAAAAGAAAAATTGCTTCCAATTTGCTCCTCCAAAAAATCAATTAACAACAATAAATAATAAACAAAAATAATAACAATAAACAATTAAAAAAAAACAGTTTTTTGGCTAAAACTTTTGAAGAAATGAAGATAATGAAATTATATTATAATTATGTAAATAAATAATTTATAATATTATAAATAATTTAACTCGATATTACAAACAAGACTAACAATTATGCATATCTTACCATCTTGATACCGATCTTATAACAATAAATATTGATGTACCTCAAAGTAAACAAAGAAAGAGAAAGCCAACAAATAAATGAAAATTTTTGTATTTAATAAAATAATTATACACAAATGAAATTTCCTTATGTTTATTTTATGAACATAACTTTTATAAAAGTTCTTATTAGTTATTAACCTATGTACAATAATGAAATGCGCTAACAACATTTAATATTATAAATATTGAATGCATTATCACAAATTCATTTTTTTTACAAGAAAGTGATGCATTACACCAGATTTAATAAATATTTCTCAATCATACATATCATTTTTTAAATTCAAAGATGGTACTAATAATACTATAATGTGAGGGAAATCAGAAAGAATTATTACAGGTTGGAAAATTCTGATTATTCTTGCTTTATATGTTAATTTTTACATCATCATCATCACAGCCTGAAATAAAGATATCTTAAGTTAATATAATTTGACAATTTCCACTCAAATTTGATATATATAAATGATAAAAGAATATTACCAATGGAAGAACGAAACTATATTTTCCAGTGTCACAAAGTTCCCAGGCCAAAATTGAAATTCTTAAGGCTGAACATTAGTCAAAGTCACTGAGTTCCTTTCACGTTCCTCCTTAATCTGAGCTACTAAGGCTTCTCTCACATGAGGTGCTATTCTGATTTTCTTTTTTCTCTTTTCGTTACCAGATTGGCTTGTATTCTTTTGTTTTGATACATCTATGTTTGATTTCTTTTTCTTTTTGCAACTAAGTGGATTAGGACCTCCTTTCTTTTTCTTTCTCTTCTTTTCGCTTTTATTCTCTTCCAATCCAGCTTTTTTTTTCAAAATCATTAATTTTTCCAATTCAAAAGATGTAATACCTAGTTCACTCTGAATTTTCTGGGCGTAATCTATACTTGCTTGCGATACAGCTTCTAAAATAGGATTATTACCATGTAAATACATTAATGGCACTCCTGGGATACTTCTTACAACATCTTGGAATTTTCGATCCTGCGTAGCAATGATATATCTGAGGAAGAATAATAATTAGTTTTAAAAATTGAAATTCAGTTACAAACCATGTTCAAAATAGAATAATTACCTTGATGGATTGATATCTGCTATCATTGATGTAAGACATTTATAGCCTGGTACCCATTTCTCTCCGTGACTACATTTATGACAGTGATACTTTTTTAAGATGATGGCTGCACCCTTGACAGGTGGAGAATGTAATCCAAGTTTTTCACATTCCGTAATAACACACTGAGTTGTCATTAATTTTATATCCGATTGGAGATATTTCGTTAATTGTTCATTAATGTCGATTTTGTTCTAAAAAAATGATACAATTTTTCAAATAAAACTGTATGAATGAAATTGTAAAATGTAAATTGTAATTACCTGTAGACAAGCAAAGGCAAATGTACCATCAATTAATACTTGAAACGGTTCTTGGAATTTATAATTATTGATGTAAAATGCCATACGTTTCTTTGCCTTTTTAAGCCTTTCGATTTTCATTTTTGATTATGAATGAGTTTTCCAAAACACGACTAAATACTACCGACACACGTGTATATACACTACTTCACTATATATGCGAACCTAACCTCTTGTCAACAGACTCTTGATAGTATAATTTTGTATATGTATAGCCTGTGTGTACACTTGTATAGCACACCAGTGATCACTAGGATCTAGGGAGAACCTATGCGCCCTCTATGAAAGTTACTAGTTCGCAATTAGAATCTCGAAATTCTCGAATCCTAAAGTGATTCACGTCAATTTTGATTCGAACTCCGAAGTGATTAAAACTTAATATAATAAAATGATTTTGAGTTATTACATCGAGCAATTGATCCGTTAGTTAATAGCGGGTCGATTAATCAATTAAAAAAAAAATACCAATAGAATTAAAATTAAAAAAAATTTCATGACACGGGATTCGATTGTACGTTATATCCTCGTATTATTTATTTAGAATAATTATTGCTCAGTATTGTAAACCGAGAGTAATGACTTTGCCGTCAAAATTTAATTTGTTTTCGACACATGTAATGTACATTACCTCGGTATGCAATACTGAGCAACAAATTTTTTGTTTTTCTTTTTTTCGAGTATCACATAAGCGCGTATTAATGGAATATCAATCTTAAACAGAAAATATTTGTTTCAATCATTTATTATTATTATATTATTATATTTATCTGACATTTGTACATTAATAAAAAATAAATTGTTACATCGAAATCACTATATAATCTAAATTTACAATATTTACAAAGATTTGTGCATTTTATTTTTGACTATGGAATTATTATTGCCCATTGTTTATATTTGATGGATAAGGATTATTGAAATTTTGCCCATAAGGTGGCATTGGTCGCATTTGTTGCATCGGTGGCATTGGTGGCATTGGTGGCATTGGTGGTCTGTACATATTATTTTGCATATATCCCATGCCATTCATATTCATTGGAGGTCTAGGTTGCCAACCATAAAATGGCATAGGTGGATGTATGGGCGTGTACGGAGCATTTGGATATCTCCACTGATTTCGATTCCATGGATGATTCGATTGCCAACCCGAAGTATCTGCAATTTGTGAAATAATTCATTTTGAGAAACTTGTGATTCGTAATAAAGCTATACAAACAGCTTTTACATTCTAAGTAAAGAAAAATACAAAACGATTGAAACTTACTTTGTGGCTGTACCATTGGAGTACAAATTTTTTTTTGAGGTCTGGATTTGCTCGAATCTGGACCTTTTCTTTCTGTTTTTTTCTTCTTTAATTCACGATAATACTTTTGCTCTTCTTCGTCATCGGAAAAATCAGGATGTTCATCTTCCGCAGCTGCATCTGATGCTTTTTGTCTAAAAAATAGATAAATAAATAATTGAATTTTTATATTAATATAAGCATAATGAATTATGAAGCAATACTTACTTCATTAATTCGTGCACAAAAACTAATGAAGTGTATTCTGTATTAGGACAGAAATAAACTTTCATGCCAATTGCGACATTGCATTCGTTTATATGTTCACGAGAATTGAAACGTATGCAATAATGCGGTTCATTAACTGGCCCAAAAATATCGAATACTTTTCCAAGAGCTTTTTTACCTCTTTCAACAAATAAAACTGTATCGAAATTCAATACTGGTTTCAATGGTTGTGGTTTGACAATAACCAACTGTTCAACGATCCCAGCGACCTAGGGAAGAAGAAGATAAATTACGCATTATCGTCTAAATTCAGCAATAAAGGAAATAGTTATAATATTATAATATGAAAACATACCTCTCCTAATGGTTCGCAAAGAACTTCAGGAACAGTGATTTTCAAGTCTTCTATTGGTGGTAAATCATCTAATTCGCTTTTCATTTCTTTTTTCGATTTATCTACTCTTTTATTACTGCCTCTGAAAATATGTTAACTAATTTTATTATTCATAATTCAAAATTTATCTTTCACACAGAAAACAAAATTAAATTTTATTACTTAGTGGCTGTTCCATCTTCGTCGTCACTCGAATCATCCAAAGATGAAGAGGACAATGCTTCATTGTTATCAGATTCAGAATCGCTATTGGATTCAGAACCGCTTTCGGATTCGGTATCGCTTTCCATATTTGAAGTTGGTTCTCGACATTCTCTATATATCATCTCATTGGAATTATTTCCATCGTTGCTGTTTGTATTCTTGTCGGTTACATTGTTATAAACTAAATTGCTACTAATCACGTTACCATTAATTATGCAGTCACCAATGACATTATTATCATTCACTGTTGTATCATCTTCTTCGCTATCGTAAGCATCGGCTAAAGCCGCAAGAGACGAACCTTTTTCAAAAGCTATAAAATACAGTAAATTTAAAATAACATGAATATATATGTAAGCATATATTGTTATTACCTGCAGTATTATTTTGGGCATTCGACGTCGGTCGACAGTCATCATGAGTTTGACGTTCTTGAATTTCATTCTTCAATTCCTCATAGGAATTATGATTTTTTTGAACATCACTTATCAATTCACCATTGGTGTTTCCATTTTCTTGAGTACCATTTGTTAATTTATCACAGTCGCTTTCATTCATTTGAGTATTCATCTTCAGTTCATGATCGGTTTTTTCACCATCTGATATTAACCTTAATAAATCTTTCTCTGAAGTGTTATTTTGCACACTATCTAAATTGTTTACCGCTGTTAATTCTACCATCATTATTCAAATAATTATTCTTAATCTTCAATAAAATTTAAAACTTTAAACAACACGTTTTTAAATGCCAACAGTTACAAACATCTCATAACAGCTCTCACTTCACGTGGGCTCCGAAACGCGTGTTTTGTTTGGTGCACTGATATATGTGCCGTGCGCAACTCGGCCGAGTCCATTTTATCGACATGCGTTATTCGGCCGTGCGCAAGATGGCGTGCGCAATGTGGCTAGTGAGAAATTCGGATGTGCGCAATCGGATCGGGTCCCTCCCGTGCAGATGCTCGTAACTTTCATTTGCCCCTAGAACTTATCCAGAATTAAAAATTCAATTTTTTTAACCTGAATTATTTATAATATCCATTTTTTTTTGCATATTCCGATGGAGCGAATTAAGATCAATTTTTCTACGCCAATTTGACCTCATTATCTTATTTTTTCAAAAGTTATAGCTAAAAACTATTTTTTTCGAAAATTGTATATAACTTTTTTGATAATTAATTTTTTGGAGAAGTAAATTCATATTCTAATAAAACAAATTTAGAAGAATTTTTCTATGTAAAAAAATTTGAGATTTTAAAAAATTCCATGCCAACTTTCCTATAGTATATATTCAAACTGGATTCGAACGACACTTTAAAAATGGCGCATTATTCAAAGAAATAGTAGTAACTTCTCTTTTATGTGATATGCCGTGACAGTTATATCGTAAATTCCTTTGTACAGACTTGTACATGTTTAAATTGATTTTCGCACAAAGATCGATTTTACAATCTCATTTATCATTTTCAAGCGTATTAAAAACAGGAGTTGTTGTCAGTTTAATTCAAAATATTATCATGCCTCCAAAACGTATTCCGAAGCCAAAGGTTAACTACTTTACGATAAATCAATGAAACGAAAAAATTTGTAGTTATTATATTAAAATATTCATCAATCTAGGCAAAATCTTCGGCTACTCCTCCCAAAAAAGCTAAGACTCCTGCTAAGAAGGAAGCAGCTACAAAAAAGAAACGAGCAGATGATGAAGATGTTGATGAATTACCGCCTTCGAAAAAGGCAAAAGTTGATAAGCCGGTTATGAATAAAGTTGACACAAATCTGAGTGAGATCGATTTTGATTGTGTTAAACTAAATGCAAAAAACGAAAAATACAATTTGAAAATATGTACTTGGAATGTATCTGGAATTAGAGCAGTTATAAAGGTTAAATCATTTTTTTAGACAACGTAATTAATCTTTATTAACCAATTATGAAAAATTATTATTTATGAAATAGAAAAGTGGTATCGATTATATCCTTAAGGAAGATGCAGACATAGTTGCTTTGCAGGAAACTAAATGTGATGCTGATAAATTACCAGAAGAAGTAAAACTCAAGGGATATAATCATTACTTTTTAGGAAGTAAGAATAATCACTATATTTCAAATAAATTTAATATTCAATTTGTCTTTTAACAAATGATTTTAGGTAAAAAACCAGGATATTGTGGCGTTGCTTTATATTCTAAAATAAAGCCATTAGATGTAGTTTATGGTTTAGATGAATCTGAAATTAACGATGAAGGTAGAATGATAACTGCAGAATATGAGAATTTTTACTTAGTGAATGTCTGTAAGTATTTATATTTTGAAAATGTTAGCATCTTTTATTTTAATTAAATAAACATTTCAATTGATAAGATGTACCAAATGCTGGGCAAAAGTTAGTTACTATGCCAAAGAGATTAAAGTGGAATGATGCTTTTAAAACATACATAAAAAAACTAGATGAAAAAAAACCTGTAATTATATGTGGAGACATGAATGTAGCTCATCAAGAAATAGGTAAACACCAAATTTTAGATTTTAATTTGTACCTAATGACTTTAAAAATGTTTAATTTTAGATTTAGCAAATCCAAAAACCAATACAAAAAATGCTGGTTTTACCAAAGAAGAACGAGATGGTATGACAGAATTCTTATCTGCAGGATTCGTAGATACTTTTAGGGCTTTATATCCTGATAAAACTGGAGCATATACATTTTGGTCTTATTTTGCAAATGCAAGAAGTAAAAATATTGGATGGTAATGTGAAGCCTAATGTTAAATCTTTCAATATAAAAAAATTTTTAACAAATTTTATTTTTCAGGAGATTGGATTATTATTTAGTATCAGAAAGAATTAAAGAACACGTTTGTGATCAAATTATCAGAAATCAAGTCTTTGGAAGTGATCATTGCCCAGTTATATTGTATATTAATATATAATATACCTATTTCAAATTACTTATTAAATTTTGTGTATGATTATTTTCTGTAATTGATCAACTGTTGGTGAAAATTAATAAAAATAAAGTATTTATTCACTTAAAATTATTACGTGTTCGGACATTCAATTAAATTAGAAGAACCATAACCAAAATTAAATTATTGGAGGAATCATATTTGATATCAATTTTTGAAAGCCAATCAAAGTGTTGAGCTCTTCCCTTGATTCGCAATTTATCGAAATTTTCAAATTAATTCCATCAATTTAATAATATTGTAACGTACTAAGAAGAATTGTATATTTAGTTTCAAAAAATATTAAATGACATCAAATCAATATGAGTTTAATAATTTTTCCAAAATATGATAATAATTTATCCAATAAATTACATGAGAACTATGTATGAGCCTTAATGCATATGAGATTGCTCTGTTCACATATTCGCCTTGTTACCGGTTATACTCGACACGAGGCTCTTGACAACGTGCATTTAAATCGAAATTATTTTATTCAACGTGTACGAAGAGTTCTATAACGTAAATAAATATATTAAAGATTTATACTTTTTTATAAATCGATTATTGAATCATCATAGCTATTTTTATATTATATTATAATCTCAAATTACTCGTACATTCTTAAATTTAAATAATTTGCAAAACCGTTAGTACACGCGGTTTACGTTGTATCCGTATTAGTTTAAAGAGTAATGAAAATTTATATTTTTTTCTAGCCATTGTAAAAGATAAATCAGTAAGGATGAAATTTAAATCAGGTAGTGATACGAAACACGCGGGAAGTATCAATGGAGTGAAGGATAAAACCATAAAAAAAAATAAAACACCTAAATTCAAACAGACTCCGGTTGGCAAAGTAAAATTGATTGATGATAAAAAGAACAAAGTTGAAAAAATCAATGAATCTCCTACAAAAAATATTCAACAGCAGGGAAAAAATTCATCTCAGAAAAAACAGAATGTTAATAAGAATAAATTCAAGGGTGAACAAAATCAGACACCCAATAACAAGAAAGTTAAACATGGGAAAAATTTAAATGAATCTTCTAAGAATGAAACCCCAAAAATAAATAAGGGTGTTAAAATGTTTGAAGGTACATCGTCAGCAGCAGAAAAGAATAAAAATAGTCCTAAAAAATTAAAAAAGGTTGAAGATAGCGACGAATCTGATGATGATAATGGTCCAGGACTGGAATCATTGTTGGGAAGCACTATTGTCGAAGATGAGAATGATGAAGATTTTGATGGAGAAGACTCTGATTTAGATGATAGTGATGTAAGTATAGATGAAGAGGCAAGTGATGAAGATGATAATGATTTAAGCACTGCTGACAATGATAAAGATGAAGATGATGATAAAGAAGATGAAGAGGACGAAGATGATGATTCAGAAGATGATGATGGTAATGAAAGCAATGGAGAAGAAGATGAATTAAAATCAAAAGGTCTCAAAGCCCTCTTAGGTGATAGTTTAGCAGATGACGATGAGGACGACGATGACTTCAATGGAACTGGTCTATCAGATGATGATAGTGATGATGATGATGAAATTACCGATGAGGATAATAGCGAGGATGACAGTGAAGAAGATGAGAAAGATAAAAAAGACGAACATGTAGCTGATTCATCTAATGATATTATTAATGAGGAAGATGATGATAGTGATGGTTCTGATGATATTGAGATCGGCGATGACGATGATGATAGTGATATTGAAGATGATGATAGTAACGATGAAGAAGGTACTGAGAATGATAGTGAAGATGAAAAATTAAAATGTGGTATAAAAGCTCTTCTAGGTGATAGTCTAGCAGACGACGAGGATGACGATGATTTTAATGCCACTGGCTTAGAGGAAGAAGAAGAAGAGGATGAAGAGGATGATGATGATAGTGATGCCGATTATGATGAAGAAGAAGAAGATGGAACTGACAGTGATAGTGAGGATATTGATATTGATGAAGATGCAGTCAGTGATGAAGAGGAAGATTCTAAGCAGAGCAAAAATTCAAAGCAAGAAAATAGAAGATTAACTCCAGAAGAAGAGCAAGAAAAAAAAGAAAGAACAATTTATATTGGCAATATTCCCAAAGAAACAACTCGGAAGGAAATAAGAAGATTGTTCTCTCATTGTGGTCTTATTGAATCGGTCCGTATAAGAGGAGTTATACCAGAAGATAAGAATATGCCTTTAAAACGAGCTGTTATTAAGAACAAGTTACATAAAAAAATTAAGACAATTAGTATGTTTATTGTTTTCAACTCACCCACATCAGTAGAAAAAGCGCTGAAACAAAATGGGGTCCAATTTAAAGGAAACTATTTAAGAGTAGATAGTGCTTGTAAGAAAGATCATGATTCTAATAAGGCCGTGTTCTTAGGCAATTTGAAATTCAGTAAGTATCGAATTCATTATATTAACATTCTTAATTTACACTCATTTTCTAAAATAATTATTCAATTTTCTTATTAGCTATTGATGAAAATGTTATTTGGGAGCATTTCAAAGATTGTGGAGAAATAGAGTCGGTCAGAATAATTAGAAATAAAGGAACTGGAATTGGAGTTGGGGTTGGATACGTCAATTTCAAGAATAAAGATGGAGTGATATTAGCTTTAAAATTAGATAACACAATGATTCAAGATAGACCAGTAAGAGTTAAACCATGTGAGGCTAACTCTAAAAAAAGAGAAAGATCTCAAGATAAATCTGGTAAAAAAAGATCTTACCCTAAAGATAAAGAAAACACTAATGCTGCTAAAAAATTCAAAAATTTGTCTGCTGAAGCTGTAGCAGTAGCTGTAAGTATATAATTGATATTTTAATATCAATAATAAATATTAAAGACAATTTAGTATATTCATTAATGACAAATATTTATTTTTAAGACACGCAATAGTAAAGCAGCAGAAAGACGAAAACTTCAGAAGAAACAAAAATCACCAAATCAAACTAATACTGGCTTCCAGGGTCAAACAGCTGAAATAAAAAAAAATAAAAAACACAGTAAATTATCAAAGAATAAAAAAATATTAGCAGAGAAACTTACAACAAAGAAAAATAAAAATACGAAATTAGGAAATGAATAATTTTAATTTTTGATTGTCAGTTAAACTTTCGTTATGTGAGGTTTATTTTTTAATTCTTATGCATATATTTTAATATATATTGTGTAAATTTTAAATTTATAATTTATACAATTGAGAATTAAACAAATTCGTAAGTTTATTTAAATTTAATATTTATAAATCTGTGACTGAAAATCTGAGCACTTATAAATGCTTGAGATACTTGTTCATGATAAAAAATACAAAGTAGTAATTTAGAATTCATAACAATATTTTTGTCGTTTCCTCTTATAATAAATAAGTTTCATAATTAACTAGGAATGTATTTATTATTCAGCTTATCATTTAATAAACCTTCTTTATATATAAGGATTCATCATGTTTCAGTTAATTAACGAAGCCCTCCTTTGGTGTGTGTAGGTGAGCATTTAATTCTATTACCAGAACAGTCTTTGCATAATCGACTACCATAAAATATACTGCAATTCATACATATAGTTTTTTGACAACTTGAACATGTTGAGCCAATGACTAAGTCTTGGCCTTGATTAGGAAGTGAAAATGGGTCTTTTTTTATAAAACATTTCTCTTTATAAACTTTATGTTTACTGAAAGGTGGATTTGTTCCTTCATAGTCATAAGTTTCTTTCATTTTACATGATGCACATAAAAAAATTCTAACAGAATTCTCAAGCTCTTGACCTTTAAAAGACCCTGTAGCATTATTGTCAGAAGTAGCAGCTTCATATGTAGCATTTTTATCAGTTTTCTCCATTCTAAAAATGAACAAAGCAGGAAATAAGAGCACAATATTTTTTCAAAATCAACAAATGTTTATTTAAAATATCTATTATACATTAATTTAAAAATTCAATCTAATTTCCCTATTTCAATAAATATTATGGTATGGATAATGTTTTTCATTTTATAAAGCAGTTACAGATTCTTTTTGCGGTTCTTGTGGCCACCATGTAGGTTTCTTCACTTTTACAAACATGTCTGATACACGAAGCTGTTTTGCATTCAGAGCTTCTGTAATTCGCATTAGCCCTAATCCATATTTACCTTCCTGTCCTCTAAATTTACCAACTACTTTATTAGATTCATCAAAAATATTCTCATCATATGATATTGATTTTTCTAATGGAGATTCAAAGATTAAAGGCATTAATCGTTTTCTAACTACTCCAGTATGGTGAGTACGAGCAGTTAGTTCTTGTCCAATATAACATCCTTTATGAAAACTAACCCCATGTAAATAATCACAATTGATTTCTAAAGGTAGAGGTTTTCCTGGAGGTAAGTCATCTATACCTTCACCAATTCCAAGTGCATACCTAAATGATTTGTAATTCTGGTTTTTCTTTGATGTATGAGTATCGCCATTCAAAAGCTTCAAAATTTCTGATTCTTTGCAATTTGATTCACTTAAAATACGAAACCCTAATTCAGGTATTCGAGGATCTTGATAAATCATTATATTATCAACAAATTTAGTTGCATTATTGTTTAAAATGCCACAAGGGAATATTAACCCTTCAATATTAGATTTTATTATCTCATTTTTATCCTCATGAACAGTAGATGGTATATTGAATAATGACCAAATTGTAATTTTCTCTGATATAGGTTCTATATTGATTTTTCTTCGTACCTTATAAGTTTTTAAATGCCTCTGTAACTTATCAATAACTTTGGTATCACATTCAATATAATACACCCCATTTTCTTGAGTTTTATAAATAATAGTGTCATATAGTACTCTACCACGAATATTCAAGAATAAAGCATAAATATTTGAAGCACCCTCTTTGAGAAAATTCATATCATTTGTTATTAATCCTTGAAGGAATTCTGTACTTTCGTTTCCACTCACTTGTAAAATACTCCTGTTGTTCAAGGATTCTAGTATTTTTACTTTTGAATCTGTTGTTTTACATCTTACAACATATTTTTGTGCTTCTGCAAATTTCTTTTTACTGTGCAAAGATGCACAACATCTTATAATAGAGATGACTTTCGTACCCAACATGATTACACCAGATTCAACGACACATTTAGCCTTATGAAAAGAAAGAACTATGAACAGAGGGTCATTGCTCTTTTTACACGAATTATTAAAAAAAAATAACAAAGTATTTTTCTATATATTGAACATAACAATGACTTTTCCAACCTATTATAAGTTTTATCTAATGTAAACACTTACGTTTTTAATCTTTGATAGATGTTATGTATAAACGATAGTTTTCATGGAATTTCTATAATAATTATGAAGTTGATTCAGATTTTTTAAATACTTGTGAAAATTGATTTTAAATTAATAATTTTTCTTAAAACATCAATTGAGAATATGATATTTTAGGTTATAATATAATTCAGAACCTCAATCGACTACTGGAACGATATTGAAGTTAACCACATGTTTTCCACGAGACCATGATAACTGCATCAAATCTTTTATCATAGGTTAGGGCCAGATGCACTAAAAATAATTCACGTTATTATTTTGTTATCAAGATTTACCATACTTCATTCTAATTTATAAAATTTGAATAATAATTATAAGTGGTGAGTTTTATATTAATTTTATGTAATTATATCAATTTATTTGTGAGATTTGTAAAATTATACATTTTTTGTAATCCATGAAATTTTTTATTCACAGATATAGTTAATATAATATTTGCATCATGAATGGAACTGATTTATACAACTTATTTATTGAAATTCATAAACCTCAATTAGAATTTTCTGGTGTCCCAAAATTATATTGGCCAGTTTTATACAAAAAGTTAAGGGATCAAATTTTTGATTCAGGGACAGTTTTTCAGTTGGTAAAAATAGATTATGAAGATACAGAAAAAGAATCTACAGATCCACTTTGGAAGTTATTTGCTTCATCCAGTGCTAATATTGTGGCTGAAAATCCAAATAACATTTATTTGATTGATCATGCGTGGATGTACGAAGCACAAAATGCAAGACAACATTTGAATCAAATGCCACAACTCTTAGAAAGAATGTGTAATATAATGGGTATTGATAATAATAAGAATCAGAATGAAAAAATTGACAATGTACTTACTGAAATGTGGAGATACAATCAATGTTTTTCTGTTAATACTGGATCTATAGAGAATAGAATGCCCCTTTGGTATATCATGGATGAAGTTGGATCTGCTATAAATCATAGTAATGAACCCAATTGCAGGGCTGTACCTTTCCTCTATACATCCGATCAATCAACTTATACTCTTTTATTCCCAATTAGAGATATTGAACCCAAAGAAGAGATAACAAGAGATTTTGTAGAAGGTCAATCCAATGACGTTAAGACAAGGAACGCTCTTTTACTGCCATGGTCAAACAGTTCCTTCATCGATGAAAGTTTTGAACAAGTTGAACCAGATGTAGATTATTTCTTAGCAGGCCGCATTAACGAAACTTTACCGGTATCGACTGATAACTTATCTCTGAATGTACATGTACATTCTAGATTGAAAGTTTTCTCACAGTATAAATACTTGAATGAGTATTTAACAGATTCTGCTTTTGAAATTATTGATAATGAAGAAGATGCTGATATTTTATGGTTGACCGAACATTTCAAAGACTATGAAAGTTTAAGTTTAAAGTATCCTAATACTTTTATAAATCAATTTCCTTTTGAAAATGTATTGACTGTGAAAGATATTTTATGCATTATATGCAGGAGAGCGACAAAAGAATTATACAATAAGGACACTTTGGAGACGTATCCTCTATGGCTACCTGCTACTTTCAATTTAAATACAGAACTGATTCAGTTTGTAGCCTTTTTTGAACAAAGACAATCAAAAGATTTAGACAATTACTGGATTTGTAAACCTTGGAATTTAGCGCGAGGCTTAGATACTTATATAACAAATAATCTGTATCAAATTTTGAGATTGCCAAGTACTGGTCCTAAAATTGCACAGAGATATATTTCAAACCCAGTTCTGTTTAATAGAAATGAAATAGGCAAAGTAAAATTTGATATCCGATATGTTATTCTGCTAAAATCCGTTAAGCCACTGAAGTTATATATCTATTCCAATTTCTTTTTACGGTTTGCAAATAAAAAGTTTGCGCTAAATGATTTTGATGTATATGAACAGCATTTTACTGTGATGAATTATTCAGATGTCCCACTGTGTCATTTGAAATGCCATGAATTTATGTTGGAATGGGAAAAACAATATCCCGATCATGATTGGAAGAAAACATTAGAGCCGAAAATATGTAGCATGTTCCGAGAGGTTTTCGAAGCTGCTGTAGCGAAAGATCCGCCGAAGGGTATCGCAAATAATAAACAAAGTAGAGCGGTCTATGCAGCTGATTTAATGTTAGAATGGAAAAATGGAGAAATGCAGCCTGTATTGTTGGAAGTTAATTTCTCACCTGATTGTGAAAGAGCTTGTATATACTACCCAGACTTTTATAATGATATTTTTAAATGTTTATTCTCCAATGTCGATGATATAGCTACTGTTCAAGAAATATAATTTCGCATAAAATTATTTTGTAATAAAAAAAAAATATTAAATTTTTTTTCTAATTTTTTATCATTTACCTTAATTTTTCAAAGCTCAAAAATTAATGGTTACCATTACTTTTTGGTTTAATTTTTTTCTATTCTTCACAATGAAGGGAATTCACTTAATTAAAATTATATGGATAAGGATGTAATGAAGAATAAAAAAAGCGAGCCCTGTAGGTGGAAATTGAATAGTAAATTGTTTATTAGTACGAAGATGTTGATAATTATCAAGTTGATTCTGATTTGATATTCGTGATCGTACGGTGAACTCGTGATATTGTGAAGTGAATGAGTCGTGCTCTAATTAAGCAGTTCAGAGATAGGTGTTAGAGCTAGTATACCCTGTTTTATGAACTTAGGCGTTCTTCTCTTTCATCAATCGACACACTCGAATCTCTGTTAATGTTCTTATAATTATGTTTTTGATTCGACTACACTAAATTACCAATTGCAAAATTTACTATATCGAAAAAGGAAAACGCCCAAAACGAGCTAACTTTCAGAAACGCTACTCTTTACCTTTGATATATTTTATAATGTTCATATATTGTTTCTCATATTATTGCTAAATTTGACGATAATGAAGCTGGAAGAAGAGAAAAATAGAAACTGTATTCGGAGAGTTAAAGAATGTTGCGGTAAACGAATATTTTCTTGCTCCATATAAATATACGAAGGAAAGAATTATTTTATTTTACTTTGTTTTATTTTGTATATTGCATTTGTTTCTTATTTATATGCTAAGTCTGCTATATCGTTAGCCGATTGTGATAAAATAAATTGATACGTTTGAAAATTCAAAACATAAATTATTATATACCACGATGCAATTAAAATTTGAAATAACACGTAAATGATCAGATTCGTATTTGTTGAGGACACGATAAAACATTTAAGATTTCAACAACGAAAGTTATATAAATTAATTAATAAAAAATAATAACAAAGTTGGTACTTCAAAGTTACCAAACGAAAAATAAAAGAACAATCGATACATACGTTAATTACTTATTGTATAAGCATACATGTATAAAAGATGATTTCGCGAAACGTTTGACTAATGTGGACGCAAAAAGGTATACGAGCAGATTCGCTCAATTTCCCTATTATTTTTGCTGCCATTCGTTCTTTCCATGATTTGTCACGGCGTTTTATGCACCTAGTGCACTCTGTGATTGTTGCAGTGTTGAACTCTACATATTACTTGTTGCACAATTCTCACCACACACGTTAAGTACATATTTGTTTCATCAGCCTCGGTTCAGCTTCTCAGCTTACAATAATTCCCACAAAATGGTCCGCGTTTACACTGATAGTAGGCGTGCGATTCTCTTTTAGAAAATATATATCTCGGATGACTGTCATTCCTTTCTCTCTTTCTCTCTATCACTCTCACTCTTTCTGTCTCTCGCTCTCGTTCGTTCTATCTACTATTTAGGATTCTCACGATCATTTAAAAACTCTAAATGATTATTCGTATTTTTACTATTTGTTGTACTCAAGAAGTGTAGTTTTTTTTCATTTCCGGTAACTGAAAGGTCCAAGGGATATCGTTTATCGATTCTCTGGAAGCACATACTGCAATTGACGGTTCGAACTTATCTTATACGAGTTTGGTACCCTTATCATGCTAGCACCTCTATGTTTATAAGATAATTAAATATTGTGATGCTCCAAATTTGAAAAACAAACAACAAACAAGATACAGAAACAAGAAATCCAATCGGTAGAACTCTGTGAGATACCGTAAAAACTATATTAAAAATACAACAAATTACAGAATTTGAATAATTTAAATAATATTATTTCAAATATAATTTGAAAAATATATTTTTCAAACATCGAGGTGCTAACATAACAGGAGCGAGTTTAGTTGGTATCCATGAAATATTTTTCTATTTTTTTTCGTTTCGTGAAACTCCGCCTATACTCGTGATATAACGAAAATAATGTAACAAACACGCGAGGGACAATTCTCGAAGGCATCATTTGTTTTTACAACGTGTACCTTAACAGAGTTATCTACACACGACCCCGCGTCAAGTGGGTCCGGCATATAAAATTATATTTACAACAGAGTGATCTTCGTCGTGAGGTATTTGCTCTAAGTGTCTACAAAATGTGATCTCGTTGACGAAAGGGTCATTTATAGAGAGATGAAATAATTTTTCGGTCAAACAAACGATTTTGTATACAAAATCCCATCTCTCTACTACGACCTTTTTGCGAGATTTTAAATATACCACTCAGCAAACATTCTTTCCCTTTGCTAATTCACGTATTACATAAAAATCGTAAGTACTATACATGGCACGTTGATCATTACCTATATAAATAATTCAAAAAGCGTATATATTAAATAAAATTTTGTTTTTTTGCGTTTTTAGTTTCTCGTATTCAAGCATAATTTTTATCATTCATTCTTTCACATCCTACTCTTTTTTTTCGCTGTGTGTACTATTTTTCATACAGACTAAATTTTTGACAACCTTATGGTACAGCTAATCTAAACTAGAGAAATATTTCTCTTTTCTTTTACAATGTTTTCTTTCATTTATATACACGAGGTTTGCGTATACGCTTCAACAATATTACCAATCGAATATAAATAATTAATGGTAGGTATTTCGATAAAAAATTCGTTTAAAAAATATTCAAAATATTATAATCTTTGGTTTCAAATCCACGAATACGAGAACATCGCGTCGCCGATTCATTTGCTGTTGGAAAATCAACGATTGAACGTTTATCATAGCTCATCGAGAAATCTCAATCACACGTAGCTTATTTAGATATAAGTGTTCGATCACAGTGTAGCATCGGTTCTGAAATAAAACTTTCATGTACCTTAGAAAATACTTGTATACATCGAATGAAATTGATTGTTTTTGTCAGCGGCAAGATATACATTTTATATTTTGTTTTCTTTGAAAACGAGATTTTCGATGGCAGTGATGAAACGAATAGCGAACGTTTCGAGAAAGGAAAACTACCTACGTCTATCGCGATAAATTATATCCGCGTAAAAAGGAGCTGCGAATTTTTCGAATACCCGCCTTATTTTTATAATTATTTAAATATAGGCATAATCATACTGACTAACGTGAGAAGGATCGCATTAGGGCAGGCGAGTTTTGTCTATCTAACTACTCGTGTGTCAATTTCTAAGAGTTCCTATCGTTACACATTTTTGTTATTTTAGTATTTGGTTTTCAATTTTGCAATTCAAAATAAAAAAAATTATGAATCTAAAATTTTTGGGATAATCAATGTAATTTTTGGCTGTAATTTAGTTTAAATATTCTGTTTTCTCTTCCGATTTCCAAGAATCAAAAATGTAGAATTTAACAATAAATTAACCGTTAAAAATCTTAGAATTTGTGAAAATAATCTATGTTTATAGTGACTAGTACTGCAAATTAGAAAATAGTCATGTCTTTATTCCAAGGCAAAGTTCTCCGAATCTGATTTTGATTTTAAAATCGAAACGAGAAATTATTTCTAACTCGAATTCAGCCGAAAATTAAATCTGATTTTGACCTTACAACCGAAAAGAAATTATTGGTTAACTCGAGCTTTACAGGGAACGAGAACACGCGTCGGTTCCGTGGCAGTGGAGATGATTAGGAAACGACGTAGTCGCTGGAGTGATGAGAGTGATGGGAGTGTCGATGCTTGTCCTTCCTGTGATTGGTGCGGGACGCGCTGCCCCGGGTGCCTGTCGTTCCAGTGGTGCCTGTGGTGTGATGGCTGTAACCGCTGTCGCTCCCAAAGCTGCTGTCCGGCTGGGCCTGGTAGAGCTTACCGGACACCTGCTCCGTTTCCCTGCCGTAGTACATCGGCTGGCTGTACGAGTCGTCGTTGTAGAGACGATCCGTCGGTTGCGAGTAGGTGTCCGAGAAATCGTCGCCCACTTGAGTGTAGAGGAGAGCGCTCTGCTTGTCGTGATAACCGTAATAGTCCATCGCGTACTGGGACGAGTACTTCGACCTGTCGTTCGATTTTCGCGTCTTGCTCTTGCTGCGCCCGTGGCTCGAGTAATTTCGCAGCGGACCCAGCACGGGCACGCTCTCGTAGGGGTTCTCCTCCACCTTCGGGTTCTGGCTCGTCGACAGCGCGATCGGCGGTACGAGATACGGCAGCCGGTGGGCCACCGACGGGACGGATTGGTGTCGTTGACTATTGCTATTGTTGTGATTGCTCTTCGACCCAGCTACGCCTGAAAATTTATCAATATTCAAGATCGCAATTTTTGGAGTCTTTTTATCTTATTTTTATGTACGAAAAAAAAATATTTGAAAGCTCAAGACAAAAGTTTTTACACAAATATTTTTGCGTTAAATTCTGGTACACGTCTCTCTTGAAAATCAGCGCATAGCAAATTCATATTATTCGCATGTGAGAAGTATGATCACAATTACAAATTTGTAGCGCAAATTTTCGGAAAATCCTGTAACACGGAATAACCCGGTCTCGTTTATAAACTACACCTAAAATTACACTTCACACCGATGAACTCGCGGAAAGAATCGTACAGAACAACACGACTGACACTGAATTGAATTGACCGGCCATTACAGTTTCAAAACAATAATGGCCGCTCATCAGCATGTGTAGTCGTGTGACCTAGCTGGGATCTACGATCTACGCAGATGCTACCGCTAAGATTATGTTCACGTCACTCGTGGCGGACATCAGAACTAACCGTAAGTGGTGCCATAGCTAACACGAGTACTGACATTCGCCGCGAGTGGCGCTAAGAATAATCGCTCTAATAAAGCATCTGCGCAGATCCCAATCTTTATTACGTAACTACGCATAACGCTAAGCGGCCATTATTGTTTTTAAAATGTTAGCGTCATAACGTACGATTTTTATTTCGCGAGTTTGTCAGTGTAAAGTGTAGTTTCTAGTGACAGAAGCTTGTCCAACCGCTGATCGGAGCGAGAATTGCAGATGCAGAAAAGGTATGAGTAAATTTTTTGACTCGGGAGGAAAGAATCGACGCGAGAGGAAAACAGATCGAACAATAGGGCTTGCATAAAAAGCCGCTCGCTGAAACGCATCTCCAAGTTCATTGTAACTTTAATGTCTTTCCGTTTGCGCCTCCGGTCCGAGGTTACGCGCTGTCGTTAAACGCTCGGGTTCTCTATAGTTCTTTACAGCCAAAGCGGAAACCGTCTAGAGAGGTGTCATCGTAACGGTGCCGTGTTCTCGACACACGCTTTTTGCCCGATCTCCCACGCGACTCGCGGAGACAATGCCCGCGGTACATAACCCACTTGTATATACCGCAATAACGCCGGAGCTTTTTGAAAATAAACAAAATTAACTCTCGCGAAAACGGTTTACGCAAAACGACTCCGCGTAGTCTCCAGTCCGTCTTTTATTAGTTCTCGCCCGGGGCGAGTTACCTTTTCCGAGGAAAGACGATGAATTCGGCGGAGAATGGATAACGTCGTTCCCGTCTACGTTTATTATTCAAAGCCGCGCCGGGAGAGAAAAATATTTATCGCGACTGCAAAATTCTGGTTGAAAACATTTCTGTCGTATTTTCGGCCCGTGAAAACTAAATTACGCGTAGGGCTGACGTTAACAGTGAAAATTTCACTGATTTTTTTAGCGACCGTAAGAGCGAAGTAGTGAGTGGATAACGACTGGGGACTGATACGAACATTTTTCACGAGCTGATGAACCGAAGAAAATTTTTCACGAACGAACATTCGTGTTTATATAACTTTCTCTTTGTGTTTCAAACTACAAGACAGATCTCCGTTGTCGGAGTAATAGAAAGAATAGAAACTCCATCATCGATCGGATAGAGAGAGGTGGAGAAAAATCGTTCGATTTTTAACTTGTTAAAAAAGTTTTTCACGCGACGCCGCGGGCCGCGGTGCAATGATTTTTTAAAAATACCCACATGCAATTTCTCGTTGGTCAAAAGTTGCCGCGCGTATTGCGATTGCCGCAAATGACGCGCATTGTTATTAGTTCCTATGAAGTTTTAATACTGATAAAAAAAAACGAGGGAAAGCGTAAAAAATTGAAAACAAAAGCGATCCTCGCCATAGGCGAGTCGGAACAATACCTTGCGTTGCCCCTGTACATCGCGAATTCAACGAACCCCGTGCGCGTCGACAATTCGGTGTGCGTAATATCCAAGTAATTTTATGACCGTAAAAATACAGGGAATTTTTCGACCACGCTGAATTACGACGAATGGATTTACATGGCTGAGAGAATTCTGTTAGCCGGTGTAGCCAGAATTACGGCTGAATTATCCGTGTTTCGATATCGGCATGGAAAATTGAATATTTCTAAGAGTGGACGGGCGCGGAACAAAGCGAAAAATGAAATGAAAATTTCACCGAGTTTTATTCGAAATAATTTACCGCTCGGTATGTTATTTTGATTGGTTTAATTTGTACAAAATCACGAAACGGTACGATTTCCTATCGAATCAATCACGGATCTCCGATTTCATTCAAGTTCGATCTCGACCTCACGAGCGAAACAAGAAATTATTTTTTGACTCGTTTACACCGACAGTAATCCAACTTCGGAACAACGGAAGCTCGGGAGCATATTTTTTTCGGATATCGCGTATAACTTTCGCGTCGGTAAATGCAGAGGAAAGGGGAAGCCACGGTCGAGCTGGAGCAAATAGCGCGGTATGGCAATCTCGTCTAGCGGAGCAGTGGATATCACCGAAGGAGGAGGTCCCGAATCGCCCCGAGTTTCCGTGATCGCGTATGAACCTCTCGCAATAGAGAGGAGAGCTAGAAGCGAGGGAGAGAGAGAGAGAGAGAGAAAGCTCCTCGATCCAATCTCTCAGGAACTTAATAACGACGGTGCTCGCCGCCGTTCGGATTCGCGTGTCCTCGCGTGTACCGACGCTCGCACCGCTTTGAACTGCTAGAGAACGTTGGCAAACGATACGGGCTTCTGCAACGGTAACGAGGGTACGGCTATCCGGCCAAAAGGATAAATCCTCCGGCTCCTGATCGTTCCCCGGGATCGTCCAGAAACTCATTCTCCCCAACACAGGCCCCTTGTTTTGCCGCGGAGTACAACTTCCGTCTATCGCTCGGACTACAATTTTTTGTCGAGATTGTTGTTTTGTTTCTGCTTTGAAAGGTCGTAAAATTCTGAAAAATTTTCGTTTACATTTTTTACCACGATGCTCAATTTTCGGGTTATTCGGTGTTTTCATCAGTCGATCAGAAGTCGAACTAAAAAAAAGTTTGAAATTTCACGAACTAGAAATTCGTCGCGAAGAGAGAGACGGAAGTCTCGTACGGAATCGAAGGGAATCGTCGCGGTTTAATAGACCCGTAAGCGATACTGTTTCGGGAACACCGTTGGCCGTGCTGTCGGCTATTACCGATTCGCGAGCGGTCTTCTCTGGTTCTCTCCCTTGCTCGGCAATCCAGTTAGGAGATTTCAACTTATCTGTACCTACGTACCGCGATACATCCAGCTCGCCAAGTTCCGCCGTTCGATAATTTCGGGAGGAAAAGTAGGGGGGAGAGGTGGGGATGGAAACTTGCACAGGGAAGGCACAATGTTCCCAACTCGTTATCAAAGTCCCCCGCGATGGCTTACTTAAATTTAATGTAAAGCGCGAGCTCCGGGTTCGGATCGAACGCGTACGTTTCGGCTCACGAGGCGCGACACACGCGTGCCGAAATTATCCCACGGGGAAAGAAAACTGGATGAGGAGTGATTCGATTTCGAATGGAACGTCAACGCGAGAGCCTCCGTAGCGAATCCGGAGTAACGTAAGCGGAATCTAGGGGGAGATTCAGTCGAAATCTACTTATCGTCGCGCTCGCACTGAGAAAAATTTATACGGCTATACTTTTACAGTCTGATACTCGCTATTGTTTCGATGTTTATCGATCGCGTTATTTTCCTTGTTTCTCGTTTGTTTCTGACAGAGTTCTCGTTGCTTATTTGAATATGATTATCGTTTATCGAGATAGTAGCCTAACGATAGGAAAATATTACACTAGTAGAGTAGAAATAAAAAAATAAAAACATCTGTTATACATAACGAAAAAAATATTTTTATACGATCGAATGATATTTTCCTAAAATATAATCAAATGAATATTCATCGATATTCCAGTTGTATTTGAATACGTAACTAAACAGTATCAATTTATCCACAATATGTGGATTTACTAAATAATTCCCCATTATTGTCGTAAACAACAATCACTAGTATTAATAATAAGTCGTTAATCGTTAATTACGTAAATATGTAATTCATCATCGTTATTATTTTTATTATCGATAATACCCCAATTACGTGCAGCTCAAGATAATCGAGAGTGCAGCCATAAAAATTATCGAGGATATTTTTTCACGGGATGAATTGCAAATTGCGGATAATTAATCTCTGAATGTAATTACCAGCGACGCTCGGGTAGAGCTGGAGCAGTGCGTCGAGCAGCATGCCCTCGTGAAATTCGCCTACGTCGTAGCTCTTGTCCCTGCGGCGCCTGTCGAGGCTCCTCGGGCTCCTGCCGCGACGTTCCCGCTGCTGCCTACCGCCCGTCGGGCACGTGCCCCACGTAGCCGCGTTCCCACCCCCGACTGCTCCGTTACCGCCGTTCGCGCTCCCGGTCAACATACGCGCCTCCGAGGGCTCCCCGATCGATAGCTCGTCCTCGGCGAACTCGTCCTCGCTCGCTGGCTTCGACGTCCCGACGACACGACTCGTCGTCTGCTGGTACTGATGGTGACGGTGCTGGTGGATACGGTTCCTCGAGTTCAGCTCGCACTCCTCGTCGCTCTCGATGTAATCGCCTGAAAAATTGTTGGATCGTTGGATTCTTGGAAAAGTGGACGAAGAAAATTCTTTTACGTTAATTTTTACGGATGTTCTGGAGTCAGATTAATCAATACAATAATTTTTAATTTTGAAATTTAAGAAAATAGTTGTCGTTATGTTGTTCATTTTATTATACGAATTTTATTCATCAGAATGTTTAATTTGATAAAAAGTGAAGATTTCGTACTAATATTCGACATTTTGATAAATAAAATTCGTATAATAAAATTTCAGACACTAACCGTACACAGATAACCATTTTCTCAAATTTCAAAATAAAAAATTATTATATTGATTATTGCAACTCCTAAACATCCTTAAGCGAGAGCTATTTTACTTGGAAGTTTGTACAACTTCAGTTCCTTTACAGAATGTAGTTTCGTCTTTTTCAGTATTTTATTTCTACATTATGAAATAAAATAAGGTAAATGTTACAAAAATCACAGAGAAATCGGTTAAAATTTTATCCGGGGTATAACAATAATATGCAGGATTTTATTATTAGTCCGAGTGAAATCAGGATCGCTTAGCGTAATGTATTACCCCGTCAGACGAGATTTATTCCAAATTATGTATACCAAATTGATCTCGACCTTCCATCACGGTGCTCCCGGCTCCGATAATGGGACTTAATATTAGTCGACGCATAAAATCGGATAAAAATCGAATCCGTATTAGAACCGGATACCCATCTAACCCAGCCGCTTATTTTGCTCGGGCGGGTCGTACCGCCGAAAAACGAAATACGATTCGCTAGTACAGGGATATCCTTTTATGGTTCGAAGAGCGGGATTGTTTATTCGCGGGGTTGAAATTTTCGAAACAACGGAAGAGCGGAAAAATACTGCTCTTTTCGAAATCCCTATAATATATGTATGTATAATTCATAGAGTTATGCGCACATTCGCCGGATAGGGGACGCACGGAAAAATTTCTCTCTCCCCTTCGCTCACGGTAAGCTCCGAAAGCAGATAAGAGCATTATCGGTTTTTGTCAATACTCACCGACCCGATATAATCGAGACGAGGGAAGGATATACAGAGTGTTCTAGAATACCGCAATTCTTTCCTAAAGCATCAAGGTCAGGAAATTGAGTATAAAAAAATTTTATGCCGTTTTAGCGAAATGTCATTACAGAATTTTTTGATTCGCGCTAAAAAAGTCTCCGAAATATTTATCCGAAATTCAAGAATATTCTTTACAATGTAGTTGAAGTACTTCATACTATTAAAGTAGATAGATCCAAAAATTTTGAACAACATACGTTTCACTACTTTTCGAATCGGATGTATTTTATTATCACCATCATTATTAATAATAGAGCTGAAAACTACGAGATCTGCTTACTCATTGAATATTCCGGTGATATTCTGCAAACCGAGAAACGTCCGATTGGACTCTAAGGACTAGAACTTCCTTCGGGTTGACGAATGACGATAAGAAACATAACACAGAGCGCGTCGGGTTGAACAAAAACGTCTTTGAGGCGCATCACTCAGCCGGTACTCTTTGATTAAGATTTCTCGTTCCAGCGTGCCGTACGCTCTCGCGCTCGCTGGATAGAGGCGCCGGTGTTGGGGGTGAGTTGTCGCCGACAAAACGTGCGTCTCGGGGGTAGTTGGGACTAATGTACGTCGCGTCGCATGTATATTCGATTAGCGGCGCTTCGTCAAACGTCGAAAGCCTCATCACCATGCTAATTAGCCGTCCGTCTAATGGGAAGTATAAGTCAGAAGTCTCATCGTACTTATCGTACTCTCCCTCTCTCTCTCTCTCTCTCCCCCCTTCTCTGTAGCTTCGTCGTAGTTTCTCGTCGAGTACCGCTGGTGTCTTTCGCGAGCGGGACAGAATAGCGAGAGGTAGAGAAAGTCGACCAGAGTTAGCCGGCTTTCGCCTAACAAAGTTCCAACTCTCTCTCTCTCTCTCTCTCTCTCTCTCGCTCTCTTCTTCGCTCGACAACTCGTCCGTAACACTAGACCTTCCCCCGCGAATGCGCGGGACGTGTGACGTAAGAATGGAAGGAATGGACGTAGCCGTGTTTATAACTACCGCGAACGTCAAAATTCCCAGGGTTGAAGAGGGTGGGCTCAACTTTTGGAATATGATGGACGCGCCGGCGGTATACGCTCGGGCGAACTGCGCCCTCCTGATTGATACCAGCGACGTCAACCGGGGAATCTTTTTGCCCACATCCTCCAGCTTTTTGATTAATTCGTCCCGGATGGGGACAACGAGAAAGATGAATTTTCGCCGGGCCAAATTTCGGTTGAAACTTCGTCGATAAATTTTCTACGCTACTTACTTATTGAAATGTTAACGACTCTCTCGCGTTTCCTTTTTTATTTTAGAAAATTAAATCGAGCGAGTCGCGAAAAATTGCGTTTCCAAACATTTCGGTAATTTTGACTGTGTGTAATGTATATATTATGAGAGTATATTCCCACTGATTCAATTTGAAAGGCGAAACAATCGAAAAATCATTCTTATTACTCCGGGGAGCTCGCAACTCCAAGTGAAAGCAGGATCGGTTTTAGCAAAGCAAATGACGCGTCAAACTTTTTTTTTCACCTCCGGTAAAACACACTCACATTCGGAACAAAAGAGGAGAAAAATACAAACAGCCGAGAATGAAATTAGCATCGGGGTAGCGTTATTGAAGCGGGAGCGTAGGCGGGCACGGAATACACTCCGTATAGCGAAAGTTGGTGACAATTTTCCGTTATGGTTGTTCGGTTGATACGCGGAAACTACGTAATGTCGTTATATTCGAAAGGATCGTATTTCCCAAACGTGCGTCACAAACGTTGCGCATAAGTTTGCGGAATTGTTAGTCGCGCGATTCAGCCGTATTGTTAGCCGAGGGAAATTAATTGACAAACAAGCGTGCGAAAAGCTCAGTTATAAACGCGCCGGCGGTACGTGTTCATCACGCAGGGTGTGTACATACGCGCTCGATTCATCACTCGATTTTCTGACGGCTTCGTACCAAAGTCTCATCTAAAAAAAAAGAATTGAAGAAGTGAGTCCCGGGTTGTATAACGAACTGCGCACGTGAAGCAGAATTACGGTAAATCATCCGGGCACGATGGATGGTTTCTCCTTGCGCGGAATGAAATTATACACGTCCGAGAATCGGTCGTCGTAAGGACGAATTTATTGTATTCGGGGATAATGGACATTGCGCGGAGTCGAATCCACACTGTCGATAATTACCATAGGCATTGTTACTACGATAATACCCGTCTCGTCATAGGTAGCAGTAATTTCTATTACGATACAATGGTCGACGGACAATGAGGATTCGATAATTGCTTACCGTTCTTGAGCTCCTCGTAGACGGGGTTGTACAGATCCTGGGAGGTGTAAGGATCCGGGCCCGGGCTGTTGCAAACGAACACTCCTCGACCCTCGTCCTTGATGTCGAGCATCTGATGGGACAGAAATTGAACGGGGAATCAGGTTATCGCTCGATAATTACTTTTATAAAGATCGTTATGTTTATATTAGGCTACTCGATGTATCTTATTAAATTATTAACTTAGAATTCTTACAACATTAATAGAATCGAAATTTATATAGTGCTCTCGCGATGATGTAATGAGCTGTTGAGATTTCTGGAACGCACATAAAATCCTAATTATCTTTACGACGCTCCGGTGAACCTCTTTAACAAATCGCTATTTTTCTGTACTCCGAGCGAAAACTTTGATCGCTGACGAGCGGAGAGAGAAGAAATACCGAAAATTTATTATTATTTTCTTTTTTACGGAAATCCGCGTTATAAGCGCTCTGAACTCGAGTGAGGAGCCGAGAAATTATTCCTGTCTACTTATTACGATTCACGAGATCGTCTTCGGGAGAGGGTTGGTCTCTTAAACCGACCGTAAAATTGCGAGTTATATGAGACGACCGCTCTCGGTGGTATAAATGTAATATAAATCTCTATTATCCTATTAAATGTGTTTTCTAGAATTGAAAAACCCGACGTGAATTATTTTCGATTTCGGTCGTTCGTGCCAATAGTTATCGCGGAATTTCACGCAGCGAGAAACGTCGTTAAAACACGCCGCGTACATCGATAGGCAATCTTTCGCGTTACGGTTACCGCGCTATTGGAATATTACTAACCCCGTAATTACCATAATTTTATAAAATTATCTCGCGACGATAATATTCTCTATGATCCATTGCAATTAACGAACTTCCAATTCCGTTATGGCGTTCCTCCATGCATATTGATAAGCAATCTTCGAATACTACAATATTGGGGTACGATAACAAATATTTTATCAATACTATTATCGCGTGCAATCAAGAACAATTTAGTTTTATCGATGCATCAATTTCTGAATTGATAAAAATATTTGCATCTAAATGAATTATCGATATAATTAAACTGAATTTTGATAACAGACATTTTTTAAAAACAAAAAATAAATAATTTGCTTCTTTTTATTTAACTCAATTTAAAATATGAAAGTTGATTCACCCGTCCAGTCAGATAATCCATGGAAATTCGAAAAATGAATTGCAGGATTGCGATTTCATCTAGATCGGAAAGAGGATATACTGAAGAGCGAGATAAAGAAGCAGTTCGAGAGGGAGAAAAAGATGGAGAGAGAGAGAGAGGGAGAGAGAGAGAGGGAGAGAGAGAGAGAGAGAGAGAGAGAGACCGAACTGTGGAAAGACGGTGCGATTTATAGCGGGCATGAACGATTTAATCCTCGGTCGTGTTAGCCGCATTAACCCCTTTTAGCTATCGCGCGTCGTTGTGCGCGCTCTGCGCGTGTACTCCGCTACCGAAGCCCGTACTGGCGTTTCCCCTACATAGGCCTCGAAATTACAAGCGCATTTCCTATTGCCGGGCCATTCGTGACATATTCGCATTAACGGCTCGGTAATAACACTTCTTTATCTCCGATTTATTACGTCCGCTTCTAATTAATCAAACCTGCTGATTTTTCTCCGTCACGACTAATTTCCGACGATACGCGAGATACATTATCGCTGAGTGGTTTGTATATCAACAAGCCTACTTCGTAATCTTAATAATTAAGATTTCACCAGATTTGACGAATGATTTTCTACCGAGTGCCGAGATTTTTTTGTAACAAGTTTTATGTTTTTCTTTTATGATGTTATGTTGCATTTACATCCGTCTAACAGACTTAAGTTACCGTTAGATCGGAAGAAATTCGTAATTTTTTCAACAAATTTCGAATAGACGAGAAGTTAAGACGCTTCCTCTCGATTCTTTGTTATCGTTTCCGTCTCCGATGGAATTGAGTCAACGAAATTATAACGATTCCAGCAGACGTTATTAGTAGGTATTATACTTACCGGAAATCGGGTTAAATATAAAGTAATCTTATTTCTCGGAGCTCGCACGCCCAGACTGAAATATCCGAGGCGTAATCATTGACTGTTTTAAAAACGACATCGCGAATTCAATTTCTTTTCCCAGGAATACGATGAAGCTAATTTCGCCCCTCTGACCGCGTTCTGAAATTGTCATTCCGAGTGAAAGAATTTGGTCGGTTCCTCATCGTCCCAGTTTAACGTGGTTGCTCTCTTAGATAAGTATTTTTGGTATTTATATTCGAATTCTGCATTCGTAAATATATCGATAGTTACTTTATTTACGATCGAATAAAAGCGTAATTTATGAAGACAAAAATAGACTTTTGTGTTGTAATTATGGAAATTACGGCTGCGAATTGATTAAATTTGAGAATGATGTTGGTAATCGAATCTTCGAAAACCGTACAAATTTATCGACTACGGAAGCGAAACTAGAGAACGTTGTATCGATTCCTCAAGAGCTACGCCAGCCTCGAGAGTGCTTATTATCGAGTATTTTTAAAATTTAACAAGTTGCGTTGGCCAGATGCGCCGCGTCTCGTTATCTTTTTTTCGAGCCCCGTCGAAACGAGACCCGCAATGGACGTCAACCCCGACGGTTTCCGTCCCGAACGAGACGTCGATCACAAAAATTAGTTCTGTCAAGTTTAAAATTCCTTCGCTCGGAGATTCTATTTCCAAACGTTATCTCACGAATGACCGAGTGAAATGAAACACTGTTTCCGGTAGAAAAGAGTTAATTTTTTCTCCCTCGAATCCACGGTTAGCCACCCTCGAGGAATTTTTTTTTCAACCCTTGGCTCGCCTAAGGGTTTCGCGAGTCGTAAATGAAAAATTTCTTCTCTCGATAATATTTCCCCGCGAATATTTCGCGCTATCTATTTTACCGCCATACGCGAAAGCGCCGGGCCCCGCGCAACATTCGTATTTACGATACGTTTATCGCACTCCGGGGCGAGCCTTTAGAGAAAATTACCGCGATGAAATATTCAACGATTGCCGACTTACTCGTAAAATAACGCTTTACAGCGTGACCCGTTCTGCGTAATATCCGCGCCGGTATCTAATTGCTGCCGAACCGAGGGAATAAAATCGAGTTCTCCCATCCGGAATTTGTGTATAGACACTTTGAGATATTTAGAGCGACACTCGTCGATACGCGGCTTGATTTAACGAGCTGTAATTTTTTAATCAAAAGTCGCTGGAAAATATTTTTACGGAATTGAAAAGAAAATCTGACGTTTGACACGCATTCCCGTCTCCTACGATCGTTTTTTCACGAGGTGGAGCAGTTTGAAAATTATAGAGCTGAATAACTTTGCAACGAAACGAATTTAAAAAATAAAAAATGTAGTGTTTATTGAATTTCAATACTATTATTAGTTTTCTTCTGAAAGCAACATAGGGTATCCCGGGCGAATACGCCCTACTTTCGAAATAAGGTGAGCCAGTTTTATGAAATACGAAGCTCTAATCACGAATTCTACGCAGAGTCACATTCTCAAGGGTTTTATAATTTAAGCAACATATTATAAAACGATCCGGATGAGGACATGGCAACGATTTGAGATGATTGACTTTACAAATTATTAATTCCAGGCATAAAATCGTATTCGTTATTTTTACGTTTTGCTGTACGATGTAAATCTAAAGTTCAAAAGTGATTTTTTTATTTATAGACCTACATTAAATTTTTATTCCAACTTTACGAGTACTGAAGCATGCTTGCCTCATTTTTAAAATATTTCGACCTAAAACTCAGAAATCTTGTATGACCTGCTCCCTAGATATATTCTCGGATCCAATTAACTCTCGAGGAAATTCGAACGAACCGTACCGAATTTTTCTCTCCTACGTCCGTCAAGAATCAAAAAAACTCGTACGAGTTTTGGCAAACTGGACGCGAGACGAGTTACGTGAATAACTGCTCGTTAATTGTTTACCGGCTCGCGAGAGAGTCGCGAATATTTAATTTCCACGTCGGGGGAGAATTCGGTAAAAGTCACGGAACCGTATTAATCCACTTTCGATCGCCGTTGGGAGCTCGAGTTTACATCGTCGCGTCAACAGCGCTGATTGGCTCAACGGAGGGCGAATTTTCGTGCGTCTTTTCGCGATTAAATTACGAAGA
>NCVS01000664.1:206593-222383 GCA_003055095.1 Goniozus legneri
GGGTGAGAATAAGAGGCCGAACGTTCCTGGCTCCATTTGGGAAATTGGAGAGAAGCGATTGGTTCCAGGAGGTAGCGTGTTGAAACGTCAACGCGACGAAAACCTTTTCCTACATTTTTTTTTTGACCGCACATCCACCTGCTATTTCTCTCTCTCTCTCTCCCGCGCGCGAGCTTTCCCGGGATTCGCTATTTACATGTACACGCGTTTCCCGACACCCGACGAAAAACCACTCGCCTATATATATCAGTGGTAAAAAGAGAACACCGGACGACCACCCCGAGTGAGCCCGCGGCGTTTTCTGCGCGAATCGTGAACCGAAATAAGTAAAAAAAAAAGTGAGAGAGAGAGAAGAGGAAACGCTTGAACACAGAAGTGGTTATTCCGTGTCCACGGAGTAACGGGTTCGATGAGATTTTCTCTCTTTTTCTTCCTATAACGCTTCTCTTTTGCTCCAATTTATCCGCTCTACCTCTCTCGCTGTTTCTCGCGCGAGCTCCTTTTTTTTCATCACTTTGCGTTAATTTAATATCGAGTACCGGAAAAAGCTTTTCGCAATTCGGAAAGAGTGACCGTAGGAACGAAGAGGGGGAAGGTGACGTGGATCGGGTCAATAACCACTCCTTGACAAAGTTTTTTTTTTAAGAAAGCAATTTTATTTTTCCAATTTTCTTTTTTGTTCGCAATTTTGTTTCATATATTCGGCGATTTTCTGCGTACATAACTACGTATCTACGTTATCTTCCACCGATTGATAATTTTATTATTCCACGTGCAGGGAGCTTCAAAACTTTCAGTTTTCCGAAAGAAACATTTCGAACGGAAAAGTCTTTTCCATTTTCTCTCTCACAAATAAATTAATACAAAAATGTCGCGTGCATCGTAAATTTTTGCGTTAACATTTTTGTTAACTTCTCCGAATACACGAAATGAAAAGTGGAAAAGGCCTTTATGATCGGAACAAGCGACTATTACATGAAAAATGAAAAACAATTTTAATTCTTCAATAAACCACATTTTTGAAACGCCCTGCACTTTCGACATAAATAACCATAAATAAAATAAAATAATATAAACGGCTCGATCAATTTACAAAAGGGGAAACATTCAAACGCGTTACAAAAAAAAACGAAACAATTATACATATTCGGTTATTTACAATTTCTCAAAAATTTTACAATCATGCGGCTCGGTTTATTTACAAAGTAATTCTATTTTACGGGCATTCTCGAGCGTCGCGTTAACGTTCGACGTCGACGAACTTGACCGTTCGATGAGCAAAAAGAAATAAATACGTGACTAGATGGTTTGTGCATCGACCCCGCGAGCTCGTCGGGAGCGACGGTCGAAATACCTCCTTCGCGCGTCGAGAGGAATCTATCGAATTGATTTGCAGACCCGCCCTCCTCTCGCAAACGACTCGCCTCGATTTCATCCATCGCGGGAGGCTTCGCGCGAATTTTATCAGGAAATATAGCGAGGGTGTAATATTGCTTATAGATACTTTATACCTAGTCTATAAATATCTTAGAAAAGTGGGGTAATAAATAGAGGCGATGGGTCGAAAAATAAAATTTTCCAACGACCGTGCGAGAATCGGCTTCTTTCGAGATTGAGAATATCGAATCCGCCAAATATTTCTAAATGAAATATTTTCAACTGGATAAATAATCTTTGAGCCGACCAGTACACACTTCTCGAAAAATTAGAGGAACGCTAGGCTATAGAAAGTTTAAAAATTTATTAATTTGAAAGTTATCCTGTTCTCTATGTCGTTCCTTTCATTTTTTTTAAGCATGTATGCATAATACACTCGACGTATATAGATGTCTCACATAACTAAATGCTCATCTAAATCGTCAATATTTATATTCGGAAATATTTAGTCGATTCGGTAATTTTTCCTCTCTCAGAAGTTCCATTTTTCTCTCGAATACAACGGACTCGAATCGGAGAGCCAACAGAGCCGAACAATGACACGGCGAGAAAGGAAGGCAAAATCCATATCTCCCTCGTTATCACGTTTCGTCGATGCTCGAGTAAACATCCTGACTAGTCAACATCTCGTGTATCTGTTGAATCGTACAAAGCGGGCAAACTTCGTTCTTGTCGTCCGTGAGAATGACTCTCTTTGAGCCCGGAAATTTTCTCGAGTGGGGATAATTGGATGGGAAAACATCGGCCGCGCGTGGATTTCCCGACTCGATCGAGTCGCGTCTGGGCCCGACGAACGAGTACCCCTCGGAGTCTACGGATCGCCTGCGCGCCGGGGCGGGCCTACCTAGCGAGCTCTCGACGTCGACGACGATCGTCGAGGAGCGAGGATCGTCCGTGAGACGAGCCCGGTGAACCGGGGCGTGTTCCGGTTCATCGGGGAAGAAATAAGTCCTGGGGTAATAATCAATTTCTTTGTAACTGTGCTCCTCTCGGTCAGGGGCGTAGAAAACTTGCGTCTGGGGGTAAACAACCGGACGACACCTCGAGTAGGAAAAATCGCTTTCGCTTCCTGGACGGGAGTATCGATTGCCCGGATCGAGAAGGGGATCCGTGGGAAGCCGTCCGTCCGTCTCGCGCGATTTCGCGAGTAACGCCAGGGGCGTATGGTAGCCGCCGAGGACGGCGCGCGAGGGCGCCTCGGTGGCTCGCAAGATCGCGCGCGGGTCCCGATAATCGAGATAGTCGAGCCGCTGCTGAGAACCGTCGAGGATTCTATCGCGTACCTCGATCGTCGGGGCCTGCCCACGGTGGTGGTGGTTGGCCAGCTGATGCGGCACGCTCTCCGGCAGGTCCTCGTAGATGATCGTACCGTCGACTCCGACTTCATTGCCGCCCAGGGTTTGGTGGTTCATACCGTCGGCCAGCGAGCGTCCCCGGTCACCGCCCATCATCGCCGAGCCACCCGTCACGCTCTTGCACGGCAGCAGGTTTTGCACTTTTCGTTTGTGCCTGCAACAAAAATGAAACATCTTGTTAATTCATGTTAGATAAAGTTTCTTGAAACTCTAAAAATACTTTAAAATTATGTATCATACGGAAGGAAGTAGCGCTGTTTTGAATTTTATTTATTTCAACACGATTTGATGAAAATTTTCACGTAATGTTCGCTCTGGTCTAGTTTGGGTAATTTTCCTTCTGACTCTAATTCTCGTTTCGCGAATTTTACGCTATAACAGCGAGAATGTTTCATTAAAAGAATCTTTCTCTTCGTCCGGTGCATTTCTTCAAACTCGGAGTACATTATATTCCGCGAAAAATAAGAACGGAGTAATTAATTTCCGCGCGTAGCGGGTATTTCTCGTTGCTCATTGTGCTCGCATTTTAATGACGAAATTATATGAAATCCTTTCTCTGGCTCGTCTATCTCTCTTCCCCTCTCACGCCCATCCGTGTGACGGATGCCCGATCCCAAAGTCGACGATTACACGGCGTGGGGTGTGGGAAGGTCTCGAGTGTCGACTCTTCTCTCTCTCTCTCTCTCTCTCTCTCTCTCACTTATCAGGGTGCGATTATCCACGGATTTCGCGACCCTTGTCAGAAAGCGTTTCACCCCCTACGCAGCTCTTAGGCCTCTCGACTCTTCGCGAGTTTAAATGGCTTAGTCTGTTCGCGATTATCGAGGCTATAGCTCGCGCGAAACGCGGGATGGATAAACCCCGTCGGAGGAGAGTTTGCTCTCGCGAAGAGTCAGACGTACAAACAAACGCTATCCAGGAGCCCGATCCATTTTGAATTCCGTTAGAGGAGAATGATTCCGATATCGTTCGCTGCGAGGTTCGTAAATAACGCTCGAAAGATATTTTCGATTCGATTCCGGAATTGAAAAATTTGTATGGGTTTTAATAAATCGGCTTTGCGAGAACTTTACTTTTCGCTTTTCTATTCAAAAATATCACCAATCCAGATTTAACTACCTTTTAATCCTTCTATTTCAAAAGATTCCATTTCGTAAATATTTTCGCGAAAATTTAGCGAATTAGGATGGAAAATAAATTCAATTTTCAACTGATTTCGGATCGGTTTTTGTGTACTAGATTCCCCAACGGTTTTTATTTTGGATCGTTATCAGATTTTTATTTCTCAGCTCGCGCAGTACCGTCACGCGCCGTGTCGTCATTTCCGTGTCGCTCGAGCTATCGGATTTGCACCGATAGCAAATTGCCGAGAATTGAATTCTTATCGACGAACCCTGCGAGAGTAAGAGAAAGAAGCGCGAAAGAGAGAGAGAGAAGAGTGGGTACGGTAACGACGAGGCACGTCTATACATAAATTTTCCCGCCTACGTTAAAACTTTGCCTCGGGATTTTCGTTTTACTGCCAAGGGAAGACGTTGAATTTTTACATCGCCCCGGAATAACTCGGCTCCGCTTCACTCCGAACCCCCCTCTCGCCTGGTATGAACTTTCCGACGTAAAAGAATTACACCGTGAGGATCGATAAGAGTGCTTACCGACGTAAACAGCGGCGAGAGCGGGCGTTGATAGTCGGGGAATAAAACTAATTCAATTCCGGCTAACAAATGAAGCTAACTCGCGAGCCATTATACTCGTACAGCTTGTTTCAAAAGTTTCGCCCCTCTTTTGCGAGTCGCTCGCTCGAAATACCGAGAGGAATTCTTTCGCGTTTTGCCAGTCATCGGCCAATCGAAAAAAACTCCCCGAATAACTCGAACGAGTTCCCTCGCAGCTTCGGAAAGAGACGTCAGCCCTCGAACGTGCAAATTTACCATTTCGAGGATGAGAATACGTGAAAAATGATCTTGAAGTTCGTTCAATATCGAAGTCAAAATTTCTCAGCCTTCATTCGATAAACATTTCGATAGCTCGAAGAAAATCGGAACTTCCAATAATCCAAATCTATTACACCTCTGGTAATCCCGCGGAAGGGCCGAATCGGCTCGCTCTCGGAGCCTATTAGGAAAATCCGTTGAATTACGCGCGAGTCGAAAGGGGGGGGGGGGGGCACTTTCGCGAGGCCGGGTTTTGAGCGGTCCGACGTCAAACCACCGCGCGAGGATATGATTCACGGTTCGCGGCCCACCGAGGAAATTTCACCGACAAAGCATTGTTCTGTTATTGCGACGCTCGGCCGACCGCAGCCCTCTTTGGAGGCCCATCCTTGTCTTCCGGCCGGGCAGCGATCTCTCGTACTTCGTTCCCGAACCGCGTCTCCCTCCGATTACGCAATAATTACACGCCCGTGTCGAACGAGACCTTCCGGATGCGCGAAAATCGAGTTCGAAGTTTGCGGGTCACCGGTGCACGGGCTACTACAGCCACGGCTGCCTTTTGCCACGGCATCCCGCGCGATCCAATTAGATCCGCGCTTTGTCCCGCAATTATCGCCCTGGGTATTCCGAAACGCCGCGATATTGGCGGATCGTGAATCTCTCTCGTTTCTCCCTCGATTGTACGTTTTTCGCGAACGGAAATTTCTACGCATGCGAGGAATCAACTTATTTGTTGCCAAGCCTAAATTATATGAAGTCATTCCCATTGCCATTTAATATTTTGAGTGTTATTGTTTACCAAAACCCTGTTATTTCTTGGTAAGAGCACATATCCCTGAATCGATTTTATATTAACCCATTGGCTGCTAAGGACGAGTATACTCTACAATTTTACGAAAGAGTATTTTTGCTAAAAGTACTCTCGTCTTTATTTCTTGATTTTTTTGCTTAAGAAATCTGTCCCTGAGCGAGCATGAAGGTAGCACGTGTCACGGGGTTCTCGTTCGATCTATCGAGCTCGACGAGCAGCCCGCGCGTCGGACGTGCCCCCATGAAAAGCTCGTCTCTCGGTGCTCGGAGGCGCGCACGGCCGAGCGAGTACGAATACGAAAACATTCGTCGCGCGGTCGATTCGCTGGCTGGGCCGACCCGAAGGCAAATAGCCGTACAACCTGTGTAAACGAAATCGGATTATCCGGAATCGGTGCGCGGCATAACGACTCGCGAGACACAAAAGCCCCCCTCTCACGTGTGCGTTCTCGCGAGCGTTTCGAGCCACGTGAACCGCACCCGACTGAAATCGCGGCCACCGTTAGAATCGAATTATCCGATCTTTGATCTTGAATAAAAAGACGAGGAGAGAGCAATCTTTTAAATTTTTCCGAATCCAATTGTTCGAGAATACGTAGGGGAATCAAAGAAGAGAGAAAATTTCTAAGAGAGAAGGAAGAAAAAAAGAAATTAGAAATTCAGGGGAATGTTTAATTGTTTAGAAAAAAATATCAAAGACAAATATAGAGAAAGAGTACCTTTGGAGGGAATTCAGCAAACAAAAAATTTCAATTTCGAATATTCGAGATATTAATTAATATTTAACGACAAATAATATTAACCGGTAATACAGACTTCGTTTTGTGCCGGGGGAAAGTTTTTTTTATCTATTTCCAGTGGAAAAGTTAAACCACAGAGAAGGGGGATGGGGTAGAGGAATGAAAAAAAGGAGTACGAAACGAGTTCATGATGAATTCCGAGAGAGGCGGTACGAAGAGTGGAGGTAACGAACGAGTTTTAAGAATTCCCGAAGAGTACTTACTAATTTCAGATAATCCGCGGGTAAAAAAGTTATAAGTGGGCCGCGAGAGGCGGCCATTATGCATTATCTCGAAATGAATAAGTCACGAGTGGGCTAGGTACCGAGTTCGATATACGTTTTTCTGCCGTATCACGCTGTTCAATTAAATTCGAATATATAATTCACCGTAGAAATTCTTTTTCAGCCCCAAAAAGTTAAAACGACCCATCGATATATCGAACGAGTAGCGTTCGACGGCAGACCGCGCGGGTAGGAAAAAAAGAGCGAGCGAGGAGAGGAACAACAAAAATTCACTTTAAGCGCGAGTTTACGCGAAGGTTACTTCCACGGGTTCGTGTAAATCGACGTGGGCTCTCCTCCTTTATACCCACGGCCCTTTTAATTAAATTTGCTTTTAAGCATCACGCTTCGTACGATAAACCCGCGGTTGAATTCCACGCGTTTAAAAAACGAAAATTCTCCGCTAGAGGAGGAGGGAGCGAGGGAGAGAGAAATATTATCAAGATCGCGAAAAGCGAGCACGTCGGAGATTTGACGACTTCCCGGAGGGCGTACGTACCTTCAACGAGTCTCTCGTTTCGTTAAAGAGAAAATAAATTACGCTCTTTTTTTTATTGTCAAAAATATTAGATTGGAGAACGTGAACGGAGGAAAGTACCTACGGGGTGTCTCGAAGTAACCGAATTCTCGCCGAGTTCCGATCGAGTTGAACCGCGTTAATTCCGAGACACCCGGTGCATGTATAGTTATATGTATAGGTGCGCGTGTCGATAAGAAAGAGAGACTCGCGGTTATGCGGGATTTCTGGTACGGCGAAACGCGCGGAATATCTAAACGGAAATTAACGCGAGGTATGAAGGTTTACCGGATTGCGAGCGCGCTTTCGTGGAGGGAGAGGGATATACATCGGAAGTAGCTCGTACGAAGCTCGCGCGCGAGAGAGCCGAACTTCGCCGAGGCGCCATCGGATTTTCGAGTTTACCCGCTCGCGGGGGAGTTTCCTGTAAGCTCTCTCTCTCTCTCTTTCTCTCTCTCACCCTCCCAGCTCCCCGAAACTACAAATTTTGCATATCAATGCGCGTAGATACACCCGCTCGTTCCGCTCTATAAACGCCTTCCCACTCCCCTCTCTCTTTCTCTCTCACTCTCACTCGCTAACCCTCTCTCTCTCTCTCTCTCTCTCTCTCTTCCTCCCTCTCGCTCGCAGCCAGCGATACGTCCTCGTCCTATAACGTCGTCCGTTCAACGATCGGGACTTTATTGCTACCTACGTAAGTATACATACACATACACTCGACTCGATCGAACCCTTATCGCTTCTTTCCGTTTCCCACTTATTCCCTTCTTTTATTCGAAGAAATTTTATCTTCATTTTTGTTCGGGGTATAAAAAATCTTTTCTGTACAGGGAAAATATTGTTCGCTTTTTTCTGAATATTCGGTTCAGTGAGTTACCTCTGCAAATGACACGGAGTGCGTTCGTTGATATCGAATTAAAAAATTACGGTATGGAACCTAAATGTAGTCGACTAAAATTTTTACTTTTTTTTCCCCCGATTCGTCGCCCTGAATTGATACTGTCATCTCAAATTAAGCTCCTCATTCGGAATTCAGTCTTGTTCCCGGAAAACACGCGAAGTAAACGGAAGTCGCGTACCGCGACGGGGAAAGGTTTTCGCTTAAAGGGAGACCGCGACTCGGTCGAAAAATTATCCATAACACGATTCGCGTACTGCACGCTCGTACGGCGGCGCATCGAGAATGCATGGACGCTCGTGCGTGAAAAAGCCCATTCCGCGTTTACCGTGAGCGATATCGCGCGTGCGCTCGCCAGACGGCAACGAGCACGGTCCGTTTGGCCTACTCGACATTGAATTCCCCGACGATTGTATTCCACGACTCGGTCTCGCGTTCCCATCGATCCCAGCGCGCACACGAAAATTTCATTCCGGGAAATTCTCGATATGGATTTCCGCATGGCTCGTTTCCTCCAGCGTCTCACTTGATCCTGGCGAGATCTTTTATCGACGTTTCGACTATTCCTAATTTTTTCCCTTACTTCCGTTGAAAAAATTACCCTCGAAAATTAATTCGAGCAAAATTTATAATACGAGCGCAATTGTCCCGAGTATTCATTATTGGTCCGAGTATTATTGTACAAACGACTCGACTGGAAATTAAATTGGAAAGCAGAGTCTCTTATTGACTTTCGTACAATTAGCATAATAATGTATATTGGCTCTGGAAAGCGAGTAATACTCCCAACGCAGTCTGTACAAACAGCGGTATACTCTACTTACCAAACGTCCAATATCCCCACGGGTTTGGTCAATCAGAAGACGTCAATTAAGATCATCCGATCTCGCTTATTGACCATTCGTGTTATGCACGTATCGATCGTAGACTTTACCCCCCGGTATGGACACGAAGATGAATATCGAGGTTCTTAATGAATCATTCAAACTATTGTAACTTTGTAGTTACGAGATTCCTATTTTTATCGATACCAGTATTCTCTCGGTACGCCGATAAGAATAATCACGATCAACGATCAAAAATTTTGTTCAGTGAATCCGGAATACGAATACAAAAATTGAACAGTACAACTAAAAAAGCATTCAAATTCGAATAAAACTCGATAGAATTTTTCGACTCGGAAAACTTGAATTTCAAATCTCGTACGCGCCGCGAAGATTATTCCGTACGCATTCGACGCATTCGAAATAAAACTCGATATCGCCGCAGTGTTTCGTAGCAGATAAGAAATTCTCGGCTGCGCGACGAAACTTCGGAGTGTATCAATAGATTGACTGCGAAATAAAAAGAGAAAAGGCGCACCGGTATCCGTATACCAATCTGAACTCGCTCGCCGCAACAAATAGATCCGTTCGCGATAAATTTTCGCAGCGTAATTCAGTAGCTCTCGCTCGTAAATCACTCGGCTCTCGGGCCGTTTTGATAGAGGAAATCGTTTCAGGGGTGGGCCAATCGGGCGTGCGTGAGCTCGCCATTGTATCGCGAAATTATGAATGACGCGGATACATACATATACTAGGTGCTCCAGAATTGCCGTACATTTACAAGAAAATGAGAAATCTAGTGTCTAGGAATGTAGTAGTTTTTAAAATTATGGAAAATTTAAAACTATTGGTCATTAATTTGTACACTAACCACGACTACCGTACTTTGGTTCAAGCTAGAAAATTTTATTTATTGTCCGATATATTTGGACTCAACCGAAAAACACTTTCACTGTATTTATCGGGACACACCGTATACGATAATTTTCAATGAGAAATGTCCAAATGGTATGTGACTCGGATATTTTTTCGCTTACTCATCGCTTATCTGGGAAAAAAAGGTGTCATTTGGGGACACCTTGTATAGGCGGGCACACATCCTGTGTAAAGGTACACATAGGTGGAGCACGGGTTTGATAGCCCTCCGTCACCGATACGGGCTGATAAGAGGGCCCGTGAGGTCGGCTGCGAGAGATCGAGAATAATACAGAACCGGCAACGTTATATCCGCGACAGCGATAGCGTGAAAACAATGGAGGCCAGACACGTCATACTCTCTCGCTCGCTCCTGCCCTGTCGCGCGCTCACGCCTCCGAAGGAATTCGATCCGTGGCTTTCCTCGTATACCCCGCCACCCCTTCGCACACCTTCGTTAAGATAGAACACGCCGTGTTGACCGCTCGCGGGAGCCGATAACACGGCACGTGTATATCGATCAACAGCTTCCTCGACCGTGACAATACTTCCAACTCTGGAGAGTCTTGTTGGAACAACAATTGCCGTGATAACCGTGTTAGCCACGTCTTCCGCCCCGTCGATGTATTTACGAATTTAACGCTAAACCTATACAACGTGGAGAGAAAAAAAAATTAATATTTATCATGCGGCGGTGATCATTGCTGCGTTGCATAATAACGATGGTTTTTAACCGACTGGAGTCATGTAAATAAATGTTGTAAATTATGTAAATAAAAAACCGACTCCGGTTGGTTAAAAATCGTCGTTATGTAACGTAGTAATGATTACTATGTCGCTGGTGAATATTACTACTTTTTTCTCCGTGCACGTGGAATGAAGTTGTCCTCGAACTTGAAATTTCTTTGTCGCATAGCCTTCGAAATATCACGAGCAGAGAAGTATTCTTGCGAATGAGTTACAATACGCTCACTTCCGGTGATGGCTCTGAATACGAGTTCAAGGTGTACAATTCTGTAAACGAATCCGAGATAAGAGAGATATTTTATGTTACCCAACACCCAGTCGAGGTATAAATAAAATTCATCCAGTCAGCTGCTTACACAAGTCGGACGGAACGTCATCGCGAGTTTTATGAATGAAAGACGTTCAATCGGAACGATAATAAAACAAGGAGAGCAGAATAACGCCGAGTCGGCGAAACATTAGCGCATGCGTTACTTTATGTTCGATATACGATATTCGGACGAATTGTTGTACTTTAAGCTTCTAGAAACGGTTTTTATCCACTCGAGAGAAAATAAAGATAAAAATCGTAAAGCCCAAATGGGAAATATCTATCGATTTTTTTAACAAAATAGTCAAAATGTTTCGAGGTATTTCGATCGGATCACAACAAATCCCTCTATTCCAGATTTTCCAGCAGGAATTGCAAGATTTTCGAACGACTTGACCCCGCGCGGTCCATCTCGAGACCGAAACGAGGCAGTCACGAAATGAAATACTCTGAAAATTCCAACCGCGTTCGCCAAGTTCTTACAAAATCGATTCCCGTAAAAATTCATGCGTAATCGAATAAGCGAACGCGCGTGTACGGGTGCGGAATATTAAAAACGTTCTTTTTTTTGGTTTAATTACCGAAAAACGTCATCTCGCCTCGTTAGGCGAATAATTGAATCGGGCGGGCGTATTTTTCAATTTCGCGCGTGCGACGAGGGAGCGATAAAAAATTGGCTTTAATTCGAAAAAAGCGCAATAAACACACTGGGGGAGGTATCAGTTACGACGAGAAACAAAAGGAAGCGCGGAGGATGCAAATTCGGAGCGTAATCCGCGAGTGTCGGCTGCGCTAACTTTTTCCCCGTGCTTTCCGAAAGGATAAGAGTTGTTTGTACACCGGGGCTTTGATCGCTAGCACGTTCCCCGGGCGTTTTGTCCTCTCACGCGCGAATTCGCGCTGGTGATGGTGCCGCGTGTCCGTGTATTTCGATGAAAGTCAAACTTATCCCTTTCCGCGTACGATATTTCGAATATTTTCCGAGGATCGATATCTCGGTCACTCGTGCAAGTCGATGTTTCATACTTTTTCATTATTAAATTCTATCAATAATCCGAGAGATCAATTGTGTTACGAGATTAATCAATTTTTAATTTTTTTTTGTTCTTCACTCTCTCTCTCTCTCTCTCTCTCTCTGAGAAACCATTTCAACTCGAATTGAAGAATGGGTAATTATTAACGTTTAATTGTCACGCTGAAATTTTGACAAAAACTGAGTACTGTCGGTAAATCACGTTGTACGTTACATTAATCTTTTAAACAATCGTATTGTATCTGTAGTATACCTATTATTCGATATTTTTCTCAACGGATAAACCGGTGCTGTAAATTAATAAAAACATAATATGTATTGCATTAAAATTAAATTTAGTGTAACAATAACATGCTCCGATTGTTTCGATATTTAATTGAGTTTATCGAGAAGCATTTTATTAATTAATTATAAATGAATATTTAAACGAAGGTATAAATTCGTGAGAAACAATACCGATTTAACGTTTTTAAATTTATACGAATCGAATGAAAACAAAATCGAATTTCGAATTTCCGTGCTACGAAATAAATTTCTCGTGATTGGATTTGCGAAACAAAGGACGGTACGATCTAGGATAAAAATTCAATTGAAAGGGCAAAGTATCGAAATGAAAGAGAGTGTCATTTTGAAACGCCACCGCGGCCACGCGGTGGTCGTTTGATGTCGGGGAACGTGCGCACCGATCGGCGTGGAATATAAACGCAGTCTCGACTTTCGGTCGGCCTTGATTGAAACACCGCGGTTATTCAAATTGCGAAACTTGGCGAATAAATTTGTACGCTTAAAGCACTCCTCGGGTGTACTCCGAAAGCTCGGAGCTTGGAAAACGCTCCTCTCTCCATTTTTTTCTTCTCTCCCACTTTCTCTTTCTTGCTCTCTTCTTCTTTCAAGGATTTACCTAATGAGCGAACGTTGGCTCGGGAGAAAAAATTTTCGCCACGCACGCTCTAGAGTACCGTCTAATGAATTCCACTTAGGTACACCTCACCCGCTCTGTTTTTTTTCGTCTTTCCCCCCCGGGGCGAGAATGAGAGACGACACGTAGACGTTAAAGAACAAACTCTCGAAACGCGTTGACATGTACCTGTCACACCTCGAGCCGCGTTCATTCGATTCCCGGTCGCGTTATTGGATGGATCCGTGGCTCGTTAGGAGAGGCGCGAAAACTCATTAGAAATACACCCGGGTGAGAAATTCGAGCAATTAGCGCCCGGAATGGTCTTGCTCGAAAAACGGGCTTCTAATGTACAGGATGATCTAAAAGTGAACTGTCGAGGCAAATTCACAGGGTAATCCCTCACGACTGCATAGAGAGAGAAATTTCTTTGGATTTAACGAATTTTGTTTTGTTCGAACAAAAGCGATCGTTGAAATAGTTGAACCGAATACGAATTTTTGTGTATCGGAAATATAAGAATTGCGAAAATAGTTGTTAAAAATGGTTCGGAATATCGATTATTTGAGCGAAACAAACATATCAGTCGAACCCATATTGGTTCGTGATCTGAAAATATTTTGGAAATATTTATTTTGGAGAACTACTCTCGAGAGTTAGTTTTGAACAACTCTTACAAAAAAATGACCAAACGCGAATCGCTTAGAACTTTGAGATTCAGCCAACGAACCGAGAAGTGGAATACAGCCGACCGATATATTCAGCGGCGAGAATGCGGGAAAGGGGGCGAGTTTCCGTCTTATCGCTAATTTCGTTTGAGGCTTACGGAGTCGTAACGGGGGTCTCGAGGAGGCGGTTCTCGGGCAAAGTGTGGCGAAGAGAGAGAAGAGATAGTACACGAGGGAGAGAGAGAGAGAGGATGAAGGGAGAAGAGAGACACAAGGCTCGATTAACCGAATGTCCGACCAACTCCAGAGGTCGAAACACGTCAGAAGTGGCGCGATGCCCCCTCAAAGGTGCTCTCACGGGTGTCCCTTGGCGTAAAAGGTAGGCGAGCATTCTCTCTCGCTCTCTCTCTCTCTCCCCCTCTGGAGGGACTTCTACAGGCACAACGGACGCATTGTACATAGAACGGAAAGTGCGTCGAGAGGAGCCTCTTTGACAGACGGCATTAACGTCGTTTCGAGAGCTCCTCTCTTTCTCTCTCTTACGTTCTACCCTCTCTCCGTCCTTCGAGCCGACCTCTTACCTCGGCGGGTCCGAATACACTAAACAAGGGTCCTTCGAATTCTATACACAACTATAGATTGTTGCCCCTTTCGAAATCCTTCGCGATATATCGCCCTACCAATCCGTATTTATAATGCAAATATGCAGTGGCATTAACCAAACTTCGTTGCATTATAAGTTGACGTTGAAACGAGTTAATAATTCAATTTTCCCCACACCGGGTACGCGTCGCGTTTTATACGAGATTTCGTTTTACGCGGTCGGCATCAAACGGTAATTATGCAAATCTATGCCACTGTCGTCGCGTTATTTGTATTATAATTCGTTTTATACTCGCGAATTTTCGCGAATATGGTGCTCACCGAGCGATATCGATTTATACCGGCCGATCTAATTATAAACATTATTCCGCGCTCTTCCTAAAACGGTTCGGTACCCAAAAAATTGATCAGATTTTTCTCCAAATTTTAATAGCTTTGCAGTCTTGTTCGGTGTCTATACACAAAATCGCATTTATGAGTACTATAAAAATCATTATTTCGTTGTATTTGTAAAAATCGCGATCAAAAACCATAAGTTTAATTATCGAATTATATTATTATTAATGTAATATAATGAAAATTCAATTAGATAATAATTAATAATCATAATATTTATATTAATTATAATACTAATAATTTAATTTAATAATATTATTTGATTAATATTAAAATCGAACATGAAATACCAAGTTTTTGAAAAATGTACAAATTTTTCGAACCGGACGGTTAATTACGACACAGGAAAAATTCCGCGCAAAGTCAATTTCATATCCTATTCAGAAATCAAATCGAGCAGCTTATACTCCTGCGAGTATTCGAGCGCGCGCGTTTGTCCCCCGGATATGAACTTTGGCAACGGCAAAGAGCCGACGATATTGACGATCCGCGAGGTTTCTTTCGCTCGACTGTTAACTTCAAACGACGAGGGCGAAACGTCGAGCTGCGCGCCTCGCTTTGAGAATTCCTTCGAGAGAAATCTTGCCAAACGATCTAATATTGACGGATTCGGACGGTGGGGTCACTAGGTCGAAAATTCGAGGAAAAATTCGGGAGGTAATCGCATTACCGGGGGATTCGCGAATTTTATTTCCCTCGCTCTGGAGTTCCTCAATACATAATCGAATATCCGAGCCGATCAATCCCGGGATATTTTTATACCGAATTGTTCATTTTTGCAGATTGGAAAAAAATTGTTGAATCGATTAACATATGGGGGATGTTGAATGAAATAGATGTGCAGAGCGAGATGAACGAAGGTTTTAGTTTGGAGTTGTCATATCACAGATTACAGGTTACTCTGTATTTTAATGAAAATATTTTTCGTATGAAAAAATTGTTTGTGTAGTTTATACGTCTATTTTTACATTTTTTTCGTACTTTTTTGTGATTTCAAGGAGGAATTAACAAATTCATTTCACTAAAATTTAAATATTTTTATAGTCACAACTCGCATAAAATGTTTCTTTTATTAAAACTATTATTATTTTTCTCTTCTAAAATATGTTAATAGTATTGAATCGAATAATTGAAAATTTTCTAGCTGATTAAACAGAGAGATCTGGCAGCCAAATTCAACTGTGTCAACCCGAGTCGAAATTTAAATACTCTCCTTAACGTTATCAACGACAAGAAAGTTAAGAATAGGATCGCGATTGCAAAGATATAACCCCGAGTCGAAATTTAAATACTCTCCTTAACGTTATTAACGTATCTACGACAAGAAAGTTAAGAATAGAGTCGCGATTGCGAATCTATAATGTGATTTAAGTCCGTTTTCA
>NCVS01000667.1:0-69222 GCA_003055095.1 Goniozus legneri
CACCTAAAGATGCTACTACATTTGATCATCGAGAACGAGACATTGTAGCATAATGACATGTATACACGATATACAAGATATAAAACATAATTATGCACCCCATACATTGTTAAAAAATTTGAAATGCTAGAAGTCCGTAGATTACTAATCAGATTTTATGCAAAGGTTTGAAAAAACAGAAATAAGTGAAAATATTGTATGTACTCAGTACAATGATACAAAAAAAGTAGTTTTAATCCTCCGTTAACAACAGCAACGAAGCAAACAATCCCGTTACATATTTCCGAAAGTTAGCCTTTAACCGGCGCATTCGAGCAAATTGAATCGACTTTCATCCCTACGATCGTTACCTCTCGACGGCAAATATTGACTTCTCCTCGCGCAGCTGGATTTTTACCCCCGACGGGATTCGCGGATGAGTTATACGTCCCCGTGTAATTCTCTGAGAAAACGGCATAACGGCGCTCCGCTTCTCGAATTTCTCCCTCGCCGGAAGGATGTGTAATTTTCAATTCACACGAGATCGTTTCCGGGTTCTGCGGTTGCAAAACCGCGAATTCCGTAACGAAAAGTACGCTAATCGCGAGTGTTTGTGCTCGCACAAGCGATAAGATCTATTTTTTGACGAAAAAAAAATAATATTTATCGGGATCGCAATTGTTTAAATACCTTGAGCTTTATCGGTTTTGCGTCATCTCACGTAGATTTTGGTTCTTAGATATAAAAAATCCGTACACGAGGTGTCTCAGAATTTCTACACAGCTTTCGGGTACTAAACGAATTCTGAGAAATTAAATCTCTTACCATTTCAAAATAGAACTTACTATTTTAGAGTTATGAATATTTTTCATTTATGAATCAAATATTATTGTGGCTCGTGAATGTGATGAAAATTACCGAATGTACATTTTTTTACGTTCACAAATAAAAGATGATTAAATAATAAATAAAAATCGTACACGAAACTGTATCCCATTTGGCATTCAAAAAATAATCGACTATTGGCATACCCAGTACAAATCTTGTTACGTGGAATTCGAAAGAGATGAATTTTCCGTCATACGAGGAGGAAATCAATAATCGATCAGCGTGGGGCCTTCCTCGCGCGGAGAATGGCGAATCAATTTTTATACTCTCGCAATATTTGATCGTCGAAAAAACGCCGTACGTGCGCGCGTTACTTTGTGCGAGCGAGGTGAAATTTTTTCGTCATCCAATTCGTATCGCGCTAGAGCCGGTATGTTGGAAAAAGTGTCATGGGAAATGGGGATTTATCAATTTCTCTCTCTCTCTCTCTCTCTCTCTCTCTCTCTCTCATTCTCTCGCAAAGGGCTATAGATAGCGATACGTTCTCTTTTTGAAATGACGCGACCCCGAAAATTTTGGTCCGGTCGTTCTCTTTCAGCCCCCCACCAACGAAACGACGGTTTCCATTCACTAAAACTACATCGAGCCGGGCGAATATCGTCGATCGCGTCGCCCGATAAAGAAAGGTGACGAATCGTGACCGAAATTTGTGTTAGCTTTACACATATTTTGTTTCTCGTGCGGTGTTATCTAAGGCTCGGGGATAATGAATCATCATATTAGGAAATTTTCTTGCTATCGGTACGAACACGTTGACCGTGAGATTCAATATCTCTGTTCTTGTACTTTTTTTCGTTATCGAACCTGGTGTTAGCTTTTTTAGCTGCGATAAGGATTGTTATTCGTCGTTGCATGTTGCACGTAACGCATTTTTTAGTCGCTCGCGTTCGATACTGACAGAAACGATAGAATTCGATCGGAAGGTCGTTAACTAATCTATTCCAGACTTTGAATTTCTCTTCTCGAGTGGGATTGTAAAGGAAAAATAATTTTGAACATTATCGACTAAGAGAATATTTACAAAAGTTTATTCCAATATCGCATGTATAGAATATGGTGAGATATGAAAATAATTTTCTGTTAATTATTTTTTACTAATTAATTATCATAAAATTGCGATAGAAAACTAAATTTTGATTTCAAATTACAAATTTTTCGATTTTAATTTTGTAACTGTCACACATAATCGAATGGTACTGAATTTTAAGTAAAAGGTGGTAATCAATGACAAATGTACAAAGTGTTTCGTTCCGGACTTCGTTTATTTCATAAGAGGTGGAGGAGCGCAACATTTTTAGACAAATCAAGTCGGGTTCTCGAAATTGCGAACACTAACAATTCTTAAACAATGTATCCGAACGAAAAAAAAAAAAATTATTTGTGATATTTTTAAAAATTTACATTATAGTTACAATTTATTTTCGAAATATTAAATTAAAAATAATTACGATCTAAATAATAGCATAGCGGCTAGAGACACGATGATTGTGAATGGTGCATTACCCAGTATCGAGAATCCACTGTTTGCGTAGATCAGTATAGTTGAACCCGGTGGAATTACAATTTTGCGCTTATCTGCAATCGGAGTAGTTTCGCTGAAAGAGAGAAAAGAATTTACTTTCGATTCGTGAATCAATTATCATACAACAAAAAACTTTTACATACCTCACGTTAAATGGAGAGTCTACGTCACTTAGAATTAAGAACAATTCGCCTCTGAGGGTTTCGCTGAGATTGACGGTAGAATTAGCTTTCTCATTGAAATTGATAAGCAACGTCAATGATTCGTTATGAGCCTTTCTCGTTACTTCCAAAACATTTTTCTCTGCCAACAAGTTGGTTACCAGCTCTCCTGCTTTCAACGCATACCGCTTGCGTCGGAGCGATGTCATATTTTTATAAATACCAAAGTGCGTTTTGGGAGCAGCTTGATTTTCTAGGTTGAGCTTTTCGTAACCCGCCTCTACAGGTAACCACGGTGTATGGTTAGAGAAACCTAGAAATATTGATCGATTGAAAGAAACAGAATCAAACAAAAAAAAAAGAAACTCATTTTTTTTTTAATGTTTCTAAGTAATTACCAGCAAATGCAGTTTTGTCCCACTGGAAGGGAGATCTGCAGAAATCACGTGACTTCCACATTTCGGTCTCATTATGAACCTGAGGATCCTTGCTTTGATTAAAGGTAATCTTATCGTTATCGACCATTCCAATCTCTTCGCCATTGTAGGTTATTGCAACACCTGGCAGCATCATAGCGAGCATATTCATTTGATCGGCTTTGCCAGGGTAGCGGGACGCCGTTCTGTTGTTGTCATGATTACCCATCTATGTACAAGATTTCCGATGTATTTAATCGAGAAAATTCGAAACAATCCTTATAAAGAATAGAAACTCACCACCCAGTTGGCAGCTCCATCTTTTGGTTTTGCTTTCATCCACAAATCGATGATGTCCTTGAATTCCGTGGCTGTTTTTGGTTTGTTTGTGATAAAGTTGAAATTGAATGGAATATTAGAACCATATGCATAGTACTTCATGGTGTTTGTCACATTGGTGTAGGCTTCGGTCATCATCACCTAATCGTAACAAATTTTCGTTAAAAATAAAATTGCTAACATTTTTCGTATTACAATTTATAATTACCTTCTCGTCTTCGTTATGAATGTGCGAGTGATTGTCCATAACGTAACGCCAATCTTGAATCAAGTCGTACAACTCTGGTTGATCCTTTGTGTATGGATGGTCGTAGCATTCGTAATCATCGGAATCTACTACGCATCCACGATCAGTACGGTTAACCCATGGTTCTACGGCGGCTAAGTCTCGTGTCTCGATAAGATGTGGCGTAGCATCTACTCTGAATCCGTCGATACCATTCTCCAACCAGAATCTGATGACGTTCTAGAGAAATAAATACGTGAAGACCCAACTTGCCACCATCGTCGATAAATTTCTAACAGTTTTTCCATTACCTCCATTTCTTTCTTAACATTCTCGTTACGGTAGTTCAAATCAGGCTGTTTTGCAGCAAATTGATGGTAATACCACATTTTACGCTTGTCGTTGAATGTCCAGGCAGGACCACCGAATACACTCTTCCATTTGTTTGGTGGAATCTTACCGAGCTCTTTGTCTTGACCTTCGGCCCAAATATAATAATCGGCATATTTTCCTTCAGCTTTTACACTCTTCTCGAACCACCAATGCTCGTCTGATGAGTGATTGGGAACGAGATCGAGTATCACCTGTAACGCAAATAGTTATGTTTACAAAATTTGTTCGATTATTCGTAAAATTCATTTTTTTTTCTCAATTTAATACCTTTAATTTCTTTTTGTGCGCTTCGGCGACTAATTCTTTCAAGTCTTCAATTTTACCATAAATCTTATCGACATCCATGAAATCGGCAATGTCGTATCCCATATCCGCCATGGGACTATGGTAGATAGGGGACAGCCAGACGCCATCGATGCCAGCATTGACGAAATGCTGCAATTTGCTTGTGATCCCTGTAAAAATAATAAACACGTGAGTCACTGGGATTACATAAGTAAAAGTCCCATACGTTACAGAACATCGAGCGAGATAGCGTTAGTGAATAAACAAACGCTTAACCTCTTTGCTTTATCGCTGATATTTTTATATCTTCAATATTTCAATGTTTTTTTCGTTTTTTCACCTCGCATGAATACTTTAACAGCGATCGATATCGGCGTTATCGGATAAAATCTTATTATCCGATTTCGGCTGGGAATTTTTTTCCGGGCGACTTCTCTTAGTTGTTAATTATCTTTCGTTATTCCCGATTCGAGGAACTGAATTTTCAAATAAAAGTCACGCAAAATCAGATATCTCGTGATTGATTATCGCGATGAGATAAAGGAGAGTCGGCTCAGCCGTTAACGGAGATTCGTGTAAAGTGCGAGAAACAGAAAAATAAAGAAGGAACGTAAATGTTCACGCTGACTACGTGCGATGAAACGGAAGTTGCGAGTGTATACGCAACGATCGATGCCATCGTCGTTATTTTAACGCAATACGACCACACACTGTACCGCGTTTCGTACGAACGGCTACACTTGTATTCCGTCACGCGAGGAACGATGCCAACTTTAAAGATTTGGCTGAGCATGAACACTTATAATAAAAAAAAAAAAAAAAAACACGTGCTTCGTTTAAATAATTTCAGTGAAAAAATCGTATAGGCAATTTAATACTAACACTTCAAATAACTGAAATTAATTCCTTTCGTATCATCGCATTTATCTTAATTGCACGTAGTATAATTTTTAATAGAATCATTTCCATCTTTAGAATCAAAAAGTATAAATAATTTCGACTTTGATCCATTGTGATGAGTATATCGTTTAATTCCTCAGAATCACTGGTGTTCACTGGGCACAGAGTAAAAGACTAAATAATCAATTACTCGCCAGAAAAATATTTAGATAACTGTACAAAGTGATTGCTCAAGACTTATTTCGTCCGAACAATTTTATCCTTCGTTTCGCTGTATCCAACAGATTAATTTTGTACGATATTTATGTGAATATTTTTCCGACAAATGTCATTTCTCGGTGATAAATAGATATTCAAAACACTCTCTGACTCACCTTTAAGATCACCGTCTCCGTCCGAGTTACTATCTTTGAAACTCCTCGGGTATATTTGGTAGAAAACCGAAGTATTCCACCATCCTTTATTCTGTATCTCGGCCGATGCCAGGCCTAAGGCCACCAGCAGGAAGACGACACACCGGCCACCGATCATGATCGCGATTAAACCGGCCGCGATCGCCTGACTGGCTTATATGCGATCAGCCGCGCGAGGTAAAAAAGAACGACGCCTTATCAACCGAGTCCCATAACGACCACAGGAGCGCAGATAACGAGCCGTGTGCGCGATTCGAAATCAGATCGATACTGTTTCTAGCCTCTTAATGTGTCAGCAATTGAAATTTTTCAGTCCTTGAAAACAGTTCTTGAAAAATGGTACTACACGTCAATCATTAAATGGAACTGTCTCATATATGATCCATCACATAAAATTGATTATTCAATGAAAATTTTTGATATATCGTTAATTTGCATATGTGTAGTCGTATGTAGGGAGAAAACAAGAAAATAATCGAAAAATTGCAGGAAAAGTCAAGCTCGAACTTAGAAAACTGAAAAAACTTGTTAAACATTGTTTGAGATTCAAAAATTGGAATCTCCAAACAAGAAAGGCTTTTATCATAGACGTTAATCAGTTCAAAACAATGTGTCATGACAGTTTTAAACCTATTCATCCTATTCATGGGGATAGATCAGTTTAGGATTATTAATATGTGAAAATGATCATAAATAAATGAAAATTCAGGGTTTTGCTATCTCTTATTGGAGTTCCCCAATTTGGATGACTCAGGTCACGTCTGATTTTGAAGAGGTTTGAACACGTGGATCATATGCACGTACTCTTTCTTAAGAAGTTGTCGGCGTTATTAACTCTTTCTAGCCATGACTCAATCAATTTCGATGAATTCGGCTTCGATTAAATACTCAGAAAACTTGCACTAATTTTTGTAACCGCGATGTGTTATCTAGACATTTCAGATTCGTGAATTACGGTGATTCATATATAAGTTGTTAAATTCCGATAAAACAATTATTGGGCTGACATGGTGTGCGAGAGAATCGAATATCGCCGAGTTAATTAAATTTAGTAATTTGCATTATTGTTAATGAGTGTTATAATTACGAGAAAGGTGTAGCAAAGCACACTGAACGATATTGAAATTTAATTTGCGGTACGGTTTCTCTTCTCTGATAAAATTAATCCGTGAGCGCATTTCGTATTAGCATATTCGTTTGTATGCGAGTCGCGTGTATGAATTTTATTTTCTCTCACGCTCGGCTAGCTGTACTGTAATCGAGGTAGGAGAGTAAAAAATTGGCGTCGAGACCGCCAAACGAGGTTCACTCGGAACCGCGAAACTTTCATGCCTCGAATGCTCCTCGAGAGCTTTTACAAAGCTTCGTATACGCACGGTTTCGAATGAGAAATACATATAATGATCTGCATTTTTTATCTGATTTCAATAAGAAGTATTCTAATTCCAAAATTAGTTAGAGATTATTAAAATGAATTCTCGATATCGTCTAACGTTGTTCGAGTGAACGACCATCTTCTCATTCGACGTTTCGTTTTCCGGAATCGTGAGCGAGTGAATATTTTGCCGTTGCAAAGTTTGTGGCTAAAAAAGCTCACAGAGTTCTCAAACAGCGCTTGAATGCTCGAATTCAATTTAAATTCGTTCTCGTTGGATACGTTGTCCAATATGGATCCACTGTGATAGGAGAGACGCACCGGTGTCAATGTCAATCTGAATTTCGTGTACGAGCTTTATCGATCGTCGCGTTCGCTTGAAACTGGAGAGACGTCTATATCACAGTGCGTATTACGGAAAGGCGTTTAATATTTTCGATAGAATCAAATTATGCATAAATTTTAAGCAGCTTTAGTGAAAATTGTATACATTCTCGTGATGTCCATACGAATGCGGAAAAATGATATTTATAATAAGTAATTTTTTATTGCAAAGAATGTTCAGAATGAGAGTGATAAAATTGATTTCGTAATAACGTTAGATGGGAAAGTGATTGATAACAAAATAACCTATGACGTAATATAACGAGTCATTTCGTTTATAAACTAATTTGATCATTTTTGTATCGTGTTTTGTCCTTGAATCTTACTGAGAATGAATTTCATAAAAAACCAACTCAGGTAATCCTATCGATGAACATATGAACTGCAATAAAAGTGTTCCTCAATCAATATCGTGCTCGTAGTTTATCGTTCGATACTTCCATTCGCATTCTGTAGAGTGCAAAAATGTAACTGCAAATGAAAAATCAATAGTGTTGTTGTCGGACGATAAATTTTCTTTATCTCGATGTAGCAATACGATAAATAACTAAATTCTTTGGAATAAAACTTATCTCTCGTATCGAGGTGAGCTTCGATTGTGAACTGGGTCGTTTAAAGACATTCGTTACGCTTTCCTCAATAATAGCCAATCAGTGATGAAATTTGGTTATATCGGGCGTTCCACCTCTTACGTCACGAAATCGTACAGAGGGATGATTATTACGTAGAGAGGTTATTGGTCGTTGCGGTTGATCTTGTACCACTAATACGAGGTTTCGAGCCTCACCAACATATACTTGCTTGTGCATGAATGTAAAGAGATCACTGATTACGCATTTATTACATAATACGATTGAAAAAAATCGATTCGAGTTATTTCACGTTGACGAAAGCCTACACGAGATCGAAACAATACAAATTATATATTTATAGAAAAGCCGAAGACATTTCATAAATATATAAGACCACAGCGGCTATTCGCGTTGATGAAATCATAAAAGAAAATTGAATTTCCGCACTTGATTATCAAAACATATTCTAAATAAGAAGTTTTCTCCGTAAAATTATTCATATGACTTACTTTATGAAAGTTTCATAAAACCTTTATGCAAACTCGTTTCCAAGAAGTTCTTCGGGAATATCACCGATAAAAAGCTGGTTCAGCCCTCCAAGTTCAAATTATGTTTATCATGATATTTTTTTCTCAAAATTAACGAAACCATTAGCGAGGCCCTCAAAACGTAGGACGAAATTCGCCGGCGCGATTTATCGATCAGTCTTAACGAGCCTTTTCCGAGGTACGCTCGAAATCCGATCATCGATCGGATCTTTGGATTCCAGCAGAGGAATTCGTATCCACCCTTGCGATCAATCGCGCGGTTGAAAGGGAGGCTGACTCCATAATGCGTCCACAACGCGTGTCATCGACATGCCTATCTGTCGATTTCATTTACCGTCAACTACGAATGCACCCGAACGCCCTCTCCTCAATTTATTAACTCTCGCTCGTTTACACATGCACTTTACACCGAGATAAATCTGATCGGATTTCACGATTTCGAGTACCAAATGAGAAATGAATATTTTTTAGCCATTTTATTGACAAAGTATGTTCCGAGTACACTTTCAGCGAATGGTAATATTTTTATAAATTACGATATTTATTTATATGTATACCATGTGTATAACTTCAACCCCCCATTTTTTGAAAATGGAACTTTCAAAGATTATATTAAATTACGTTCTATTTGTATTATATTTCACAACACCCATAAAAAATTAGAAGTTGAAAAAATTTATATTTAAATCATCTGGCGTGTGATTTCTGGATTGATCCCACTGCATAGAGCTCAATAAAATTCAATCAACTAAAGGATACAAGATTTTAAAAAACTTTCTCTCAAGTCTCCGCGGAACTCAGATACCATATGTGTAATCCCGAAAATTTGAAAAAAATTTTAGTATCGATAGGAGTTATACATTTAATATTCGGGTCCCGCGGAGACTTACAAGAAAGTTTTCCGAAATCTTATATTCTCAGTTTAGTTAGATTTAATTAAGCTGTAGGCAACGAAAACAATTTAGAACATTATATATACATTTATTCACCTATATTTTGAGTTTAACAACTATATATTCATACTATAATTAGATCTGATTTGATTTTCATTTTATTTTTTCCTTATGCAATAAAATTGCCTTATTATATAAGGAAGAATCGAATTCGATCAAAATATAATATCTCAGCTCAAGATCAAGTTCGACTCGAGTTATGTTTATTGATTTTTCTACTTTATACCCATGGTTAGACTTAACGATAGAACGATAAAATTAAAGTCTTCATTTCCATTTCATGGTATTCTAGAACGATGATACTACTGCTCTTTCAATTGAGGGGCAAGATTGAAATTGGTATGAACAGATTAGATAACAAAGATTAAATCTTATCGATTGATCGATACTGGTTAATTTGATGTAAATATCACGAAAGAATCTGTAAGAGAAGAATGTTAAAAGAAATTTGCATAATATTGAAACAATTCATTATTTTAAAAAATAAGTAGTATGCGGAGATTGTTTATTCAGGAATGTGCACCTTGGATTTATTTGAGTTGTTACTGCATCCAAGTTTGGACGTTTGTATGCGAAGTACGATACCAAGGGAATAACTCTTATCTTGAAGTGTTATATGGAAGGTCACCAAAATTATTATACATACAACTAAAACTTAGAAATTGATTTATTTTTACTCATCTTTTTATCGAATTCAATTTAAAAAATTTTTCGGAAATTTTAACGTTTTGTTTAATATCTCAATTCTTTTTCAATTTACAACGAGATTTGAATCTCGTACGAAGACTTCAAAGCATAAAATCTTACATCCCACACCGAAAGGATCGTTCTCTACGCTTATTCGTCGTACTCACATTAACGTAACAGCGAAACTTTGAGCTATGAATAAGTCAGAACTCAAATTCACGGTTATTACACCGAGACATCTGTCTTTCTCTTGTCGAATTACGGAGTTGAATTTTCGCGATTCGTTAGAACGATCTTGGAATTTCGATCGAGAATTGCGATGAAAAATGGAACGAAAATTCAGCGTGAGGTAGGTAAGACTCAAAGGCCGCCCGTTAATTTCTCAGGCACGCGTTCGACCGTGAATCAGTCAAACAATCTCGTCCAAAGGGAATCCATTAAAACGGATGGGCTGCATGCGCGCGAACTGCGAGGTAGGCTACTGGGAGTACTCTCGTAGCCACGAGGCTGCATTAGCGCGTGTGCGCGGGCGTCCCGATTAAATTCAAAAGAAAATAACCTTTCAAAAACCTCAGTGTGCACGCGCGCGTGTGTATGGGTAGAAGACTATCACCAAAAACTTCTAAGTGCACTTCGAGAAGGCAACGACGTGTTGAACGTGCCCGTAAATTTTTGAGGCTGCCTTCGTACCCCGGGAGGGCAAAGAGAGTGAGTAATCGAGTCGATTGTTACCTAACGACGGTCCCTTTCGAGTCTCCGTCGAGCAAGAAAGAATCCCCGGATGGAGTGCTTACGAGAACGAGAGAGGGAGAGAAAGAGAGAAGGAGCGAGAGACTGAGAGGTGATGTACTGATGCAACATCGAAGAAAAGATTTAACGGGCACAAGTTTTTCTTCGTCTAAAGCGACCATTTGATATTCCGAGAATATTTTTTACGTTAAAAAATAAGACTCGATGAATTTTAAATTGAAAAATTATCACTTTCCTGAAACGAAATACTGCTCACCAGTATTTTAATTATTTTCGTTTGAAACAATTACTTTTCTCTCGATATATGATTTTAAGAAAACATAATCAAGTTTAAATTAGGAGTTCAAACTTCTAGCGATAGGGTCTCCGCTATAATCGATTTTGCAGCGAGGTAAAACACTCAGCGCGAATATTATGGAAAAATTAAAAGCTCGCTGTCAAAGCGGTACGGCGGAGGAAACTGCAATTGTGAGACTCGTGAGATAATACAAGCACTGCATAGTCTTCTGTTGTTACAGACTCGCTATTCAACTCCGCGGTACCCAAGAACTGAATGACCCAGCCCTTCAGGCCAGCTCTTCCTTTGTCATCGTTTTTTGTTTTCAAAATCATAGCCAATTTGAAACGCTGTTTTTTACCTACACTTTTCTCGAATATTCCATCAATTAAAAAATGACACTTTCTACGCGATTCGTTAAAAAAATAACAGATAAACATTCCGTTGTCTGGTAAATAACAAACGTTCTGTTTGTCATTTAAAATTTAAAACTCAACATTCAACTTGGAATGTCAAGTACTATTGAATTTTGTCTTTTCTAAGCGCAAGATCGATACGATTCAAGTGCAAAGATTAAATGGATTTATAGTAATCTTCGTTAGCGAGGTTCGGCAAGGTCAGCACGAGATTAAGATTACCATCGCCAAGGGATTTCAGTCGAATACTTTCGCAACCTCAACATGTTCCTTGACGATGAAATATACTTACTTAAAAATTAATTTTAGCGATAAAACTCATTACAACTCACGTAACTCCGAGGATCGATAACATCAATCAAAGGGAGTAACGCAAGTGTCTACTGTTTTATTCGTAAATCATTCGTACACTATTGCCTCGTGTTTTTCTACGCTCGTGATCGAATAAGAAAAACATCTTGTGACATTTTGGTTTCCACCGTCAACAAATAGCCGCCCACTCGTTATCAAGGTGCGTCTATATGCTCGCACGATGAGATTCGCGTTCAAATTATACCCACGATGACCTTACATTTAACTCGCTGCTCGAGACACGATTACGCAATAATAACACAACGACTACCGGCAGAGGAAGCTGACAATTATATCTTCACACGGAATGTGTACACGTCCGAAACATATGCAACTTGTAAAGATTTGTTTTTTATAGTTTTTCATCGCTCTTTCGTTAATCGTTTGTTTCCATCAACTTGTAAAGTTAAACAATAAGAAAATATTGAAAAAGACGAATCAATTACCAAACTTGAATTTCTAATTAAAATTAAAAGAAAATACCGATGAATATTAATTTCAATCAAGCAATTATTTTATAGAAACGTCAATATTTTAGTTATTTGAAAATATTCAGCTGACTAAGCATCATTTTTTGACTTGTGCTTCTCTACATTTTATGTTTTCATAAAAATGATCGAATTTTCTATTTGTGTGATTTCACTCCCACACATTCAATTTCGAAAAACGTTCATGCAGAATGTACGTTTGTAATCGAACAATGTAATTCAATGATCCGCAGATATTATTAGCGGAGTTTCAGAACGGTGCTCGAGTTTGCACCGTTGCGGTTTACCACTCAATGAACGCCGCTATTCAATGCAGTGGTACTGATTCGACGTGAACGTACCAGTAAGATCTTTCATCAGCGAATAATTACGATTGTCCGAATTTTCATTAGGCTATCGGATATTTTTCTTACAAGATTCTCTGCGGTTTCAATTCTCGGATGCAAGTAGATATTGAGTTATGTTCAGCCAAAATTCACACCAAAATTTAATACAGGTACCAATTCATGTGTGAGAGGTCCCGATCGGCTTTCATTTTTCAACCCAGGGGTACAAAGCTTGGGGTTAATTTTGGGTTGCCCTGTACGCGTCCTGTATTGCCTATCGCTGCGTGAAATTCGCCTTCGGTATTCCGAGGGCTGACCAGGGCTAAGCCGATTTTACGTAAATTATTTGGCCGTTCTCATTCGCGTCCTCGCTCTGAGGGTATTGAATTTTCGAACTCTCGCGCATTGTGGGGAAGGGAGGGGGGGGGGAGGCGGTCCCGAACAACCCGATCAATATCGAATTCACGAGATACGCGTGTAACACACGTGATCGATGTTTATCGTCGCGAGGCGAGATCGTCGGACGCGAGCGATAAAAACGGAAAAAACGAGCCTGGGGACACGTACGGCCCGATGGGATCTGGATTAGGTGTTACTCACTCCGATTACCGAATGTGCTTCCCGTTCGCCCTCTTCTATGCCGATCGCTCATTTTCGTTCGGAGACCAATTTTGGTTATTCTCTACAAGTAACTACAGTAATACCCCGATCTTACGTTATAGGTGGGACCGAAGCGTTTAACGTAAGTCGAAAATAACGTAACTCGAATTTAATATGTATATATATGTGTACAATTTACATACATATGCAGATAGGTAATATTTTTATTTGAATAATTTCCACCAAGATAACATATAAACTATATAAACTATATTATTTATTAACAAATCAAGTAAACTATTTAATTATAGCATTAACGAATATTAATCATTTGTTCTCGAAATCGAGGGGGCGTGTAGAGGGGGGCGAGAGGCGGAGGGAGGAAGGGGGGGGGGGGAATTCAGAAGTATAACGTATCTTCGAATTTACGTAAGTCGGACCAACGTAAATCGGGGTATTACTGTATTGGCGTAGAACGATGCATTGGCGAAATATAATCTTCAACTTCACGAAAACCATAGAGATCATTTTCATTATTTATTTTGAACTCTGTCTCAATTTAAACTTTTGCTTACGAGTTCAATAAAGAATACATAAAAAATGTTTTAATCGCTTGTGTAATTGTTCGAAACAATAATAAGCGGATGAATTCAATATTGCGAAATTATGAAATTCACTGTAGTATAAAACGTGTAATTTATGTGGAAATTAAGCTCAACGCGTATGCAGAAATCATCAGAAATTTATTTTAAATGTCATTAATCACACTATTTAGTATCGATATAATCGTTAAACAATTCATTCATGTTTTACAAATTGTTGTAAAGGGTTATTCGCTCGTTGTTTTCGTGTTTGAGGGAGAAACGGCGAGGGATAAACAAGGAGAGAGAGAGAGAGAGAGAGAGAGAGAGAGAGTATGTGTTTGTAGAAAGAGAGGTAGATATGGAGAGAAGGTGGAGAATGGTTGATCCCGGGATAGGGCAAATCGAATCGTAGCTATGCAAGCCAGGAATACGGTGTTCCGGGGTAGATAATGCTTCGCGCAGCGTAACGAGCCTTGGCCAGCCGCCGCCACACACACGAATGATCAATAATCCAGGTGCGCACCCTTCGTTCGAATATACAGACGATTAACCTTTCTGTAGGTGCGCCGATTCATTTTTCCTCTTTCGACTTTCGTCTTTGGTTTCCTGCATTTTCCTCGATTTCCATATTTCTTTTTTTTTTCGAGCGATATCAACTTTCACGTTATGAAAATTCCTACCTCTCTCTCTCTCTCGCCCACTCTTTCTCTCTCAGTGCGTGCGCGATAGGATTTCATATCATTCCAACACGCCGGTTTGAACCGAGCTTCCCAATTTCCACGAAAATACGCAGATTTTTTCATCCCGAGTATGGTTCTCTCTATAATGGTATTAGAGGTGAGAGGCCGAATATTGGACGTTCGTAAACGCCTGGTTTAAATTAAATCAAGGTGTTCTCCCTTCCTCCCTCCGTCTCTCCAATTCTCATCGACACGCGTAACAAGTTTTTCCGTTTGGGAAACTTTTAAATTATTCCCCCTCGGAAACGCAGAGAAAATTCGCTTTTTATCCAGGCACGGCAAGGTATTTCATTTAATTTTGCAAATTGACTAGCCTCGGCTCTCTTTGATCGCGCATTCGGCACTATTTTTACCGCTAATCGATAAAACGCCCGGAGAACGCGAATTGCAAACGAAAACAACATCGTCGAATACCTGCCGCGCGCTTTTATACGCGAGAGAACCCGGAATGAATAATAAATAGATATAGATGAAGAATGAAAAAAAAAAGTGCGAGCGAGAGAAAGAGAGGAGAGGGAGCTTTTATTATTAATTCTCTCGTGAGCCAGGGTAATGTGCAGTAAACGAGCCACGATAATTTCATTGAGAGGGAGCGGATATTAAACGCTGCTACACGCACGCGTATATGAACTCGCGTGGGTCGTTGTGTCTTACGTGCATCGAGAACCGACCGAACGTGTTATACAGGGTGTCCGAGTTCTACCAGATTTAATTGAGAAATCTCAAAATTTTAACGACGACGCATCTTTTCCGTCTTAATCTAACACTTTCCTAAAGTACTGTTCAATTTTCAAGATCTGCCTTTCAGACGGATTCTGGGCTACGCCCATCAATTACTTATTATTATTAAAATTTATTTAAATTTTGAAATAATAGTAGCGATTTAGTAGTCAGAGCCTGAAATGCATCTGACTGGTAAGCTACGTTCAAAAATTATAGTTTTATTAACGCACCGGATCAAAAAAGGTAGACGGGTACTTTTTAAAATTTCGCGAGCTTTATACCCTATCAATTAGGTCCGGTCGAACTCGGACACTGTATAGCGCCCGGACATGCCGCGCGTCACGTTCGGAAGCTCCACATGACGCGCCCCACTAAAACATACTATACACTCCCCCGAAGCTAATTTCTCGATCCATTACGTCTTCTATTGCTTTCCCGCGGTGTCCCCGTTACGCACTTCTCCACAAGAACGCACTAAAGTGTCTCGGTAACTACCTTCGTGTCGTACAACTTGAATTCACCAACAACAAATTATTCATGGTTACTCTTCGCAAGTTTTCTTCTTTCTTTATCGCGAGCACATACAGGAGTGTCTTGAAATTTCCGCAGCTAATTCAGGGAAGACATATTCCAATTGAATCAAAAACGAAAACAATTCAACACGCGTAACGTTATCCCTATTTTTGAATTTAGGTATAAAGAATTTGTGTTGCGCTGAATTGTTAATTTAGAAAAAGTTAGCCTCGGAATTTTAAAAAAAATTTAAAAATGTCAGAATGTTACAAAATGTCAGATTATTTTCATTCGAGTGACCTTCTTGATAGAGTCGAATAAATAAGCATGCAGTTATGCGTCATTTTTGTATATTTCGTTGGCAGTTACGAGATAAGCACGATGCTGGACGGTTTTCGCGGGTCGCAGTATCCCAGCTTTATCCCCCCGTAACGCGAGCGTATATGGTAATGTTACTTTGATAGTTAAACGCCGATGCAGGATACTTGCTCGCGTTTCACGACGCGCTCGTATAACGTCCAGGCGCCGGTTCCCCGGCACTCGTTCCCGAGAATAAAAAGATATTCGTATAGTTGTCGCGAGTTCGCACCGAGTCAGCCCGCCCGCACTTATGACATCGACGATCAATGTGTTACTGCCGCATGACGATTTCAAATACATTACAGCATCCGTGACGAGAATCCAGTTGTACTTTTTCGCGAACACGAAGTACACCTTCATTTCGAATTTGCAGAAAAACTCGTATTAAAATTTTTAACCTACTCTGGCTATGCAAATTTTTTTTATTTCTTGAAATTTTTTTTTAAATAAACGTTACTCGATTTTGAATAAATTTTCAAATTGATATCGTTTGTGAAAAAATATTTTATTCATAAAATGAATTATATTAAACTTTTTATTTTTTTACTATATATTGAGAAATATAAAATTGTTTCAAAATGTAGGAATAGAAATAGAAAAATAGATTTTGTCAAACGGTGATGAGTTGAAAGATGATATAGAGGAAATGAATAATTTTTAATTCGGGATTAGCTTCTACTTTCGTCATTGGCGATATAAATCGTCGAGATCGGGCTAACGAACCAACTGGTCCTGTTTCGTCCTTTCACGAGAAAAACCAGGACGCATTTTTTCCATGAATTGCTACGTTTCACGAAAGAAACAAAAACTCGCTCGAGAGATCCCGTTTCTCTTCATCCCGTCAGATCGTATATATATATATATATATATATATATACTATAAATCACGTTCGCTGTTCATTCGAAACGGCACAGTAGGAAGTAAAGGGCGAAACTAAACGGGATTAATTAAAAGTCGAAAGAATTCAGCAGCGCTTCTCTTCCGAAAACACGCACAAAAAGAAAGGTTACTTTGGATCATAAATTGAAATTCATTCAATTGACATTTGTTTAAATGTAACCAACACTCTTCTACGTATTGTTTGATCAAAAATATTTCATTCAAATAATCCTTGTTTCAGAATTAACAAAAAATTAGTTGAATCCTCATATGCTTTTGATTCAAACGGTAATATTGATTCGTTTACAAATTTAATCGTCATTGCCAATTATTGAATCAGTCCAGAAATTGATTATTGGTTATTGAAACAAATGTATTTTAACACATGTTCACTATTTCTTCGAGCCATATAAACGTTTCGAAATCCAAATATTTCGAGTATTTTGCTTTTGAACGAGACAGACGGTCCGTTGGACCACGTCAACGAACAAATCTGTTTGACTGGAACGAAATCTGTTAAATCCAAAGAAATCTTTCTCTCTGTGCGTACCCGACGTGTAAAAATGAACGAAAAAGGGTGAACGCGAAAATCCGATTCTCGTTATACTTTTTCTCCTTTCCCGGACGATCTTGTGCTGCGGTAGAGCGACAATATTCGTAAATTGAACGGCTCGTTGCGGTAAGACTCGCCGTAAAAGATGGAGAAATAAAAAGGAACGGGGGTGTGGGGAGGGAGAGAAAAAAAAAATTAACAACCAGCGAGGGATAATGAGCCGAGCGCGCATTTTGTTCACGTTAAAAAATTTCAGCGCGTTTTCGGGGAGGTCGAGGGTATATACCGCGCTCCTCTCGGTCCCTACGACAGCAATGAATTATTCATTTTACGCGAGAGCGAGACGCTGTCGTATCGGTCCGCTCATTACTCCCGTCTATCTCGGGTTTTGATTCTTTCCGTTCGAGGAGCGAATCGACTTTCGACTCCAGCCGCAAAAACGATCTTTTTTTTTTCACACTCGATTTGAGAGATCCCGGTTTCATCGGAAATCGCGTCTCGCTCGAACGATTTCACGATTTTATCGTTTTCCGTAGATTTTCGAGCCAATCCGGGGTTACGTCGGGTTCGAGATTATGAAGAATTGCGTAGCTTAAACGCCATTTCTGTCAATTCTAATCGAGCTGTTATCTGTATGGATCCTTAGGAATTTTCAGTGTAAGTTTCCAATAGTTTGCAACATTGGTTACCATGAGGCTGTTGATTTCTCAACACATATTCAAGAATAGATTTTTAGTCGATCAAAATTCTCTCGCAGTGTAAATGTAATTTCGCAATGTTCGAAATCCAAAAGTTATGATAATTTTGGGCTTTAAGCGACGTACGGTTTAGCCTGCTAATGACGGGAAAGGACTCGCGCAACGGCGCGTTAATAGAGAATAATAATTAACTCTCTTTGTCGTAAACGAACTGACGTTTAGCGACAAATCAATTGAACTTTTCGATCCGTTTAATCACGCCGTAACTTGTAATTTCTGGACCAATTTTCCTACACGAAATTTCATCATACTATAGTATATAATTGCCTTGTTGTATTAGATATTATATATCGTTTACACAAAAACAAACGATAATAAAAAATACATTACTCAAATTGAAGATCAATTCCGAGAACAGATAAGTGATACAGTACTGCTTTGATATTTCTTGGAATCTTAAAATTTTATCTTCGAACAAAATATTCGACTTGTAACACTTGTAGACTGTCACTTCTGTTGGTCGATAGAAGAGGATTATTTGTCATTAGCGAAATTAATTGACATGAAAATTGGTATTAAGGAAAAATCGATAGAATTAGGAAATATATCAATGGGGATAATCAGTAGTTCGATAGAACCTTACTACGACGACTTCGAATGCATCTCCTGAAATATTATCGTTGAATCTCGATATTTCGGTACGTACGTAACAAATTTGCCAAATTATACGCAATCCTTCATAAGCCATATTTCTATATACGTACTCGATCTGCCTATCGATCAAAATTGTCGCGTACACTGTAACGGATTTATTGGCAAATACATCAATCACAAACCGTATAGATATATAGATTCCTCGGTTTTGCAGTACGCGTGACTAATTGAATTTCCGTGCATGGAAATTTTTCTATTGCATGTATCGTCCGAGAAGTGCGATAACAATTATAAGCAGAAAATTACACCAATCATAGTTTTCCATTCGAAGATTATGCTCGAGTTATATCGTGCGTGGTTGATTCCGTCGATAATAAAATATATGTAATCGTTTTAATTTACAGTTGCATCACCGCCCGATCGGAGAGTCACGAGAGACGACATCGGAGTGGCCTCACCCGGTGCAGCTGTAAACGCGAATGCCACAAGCACCTGTCCAAGCGCAGTCGGGTCACGAGCTCACAATCCCTCATCCCCGGGTCGAAATGGCCAGCTATCTAGTGAGTGTGGTTCATGAATTTCTGATCAAGCGACTAGAAATTATATCAATTGTAGGACTACTAAAATATTTTAAAATTGGTATTAGTGTAAAAATGATTCATGATTGCTGATAGATCTTAAATCGAATTCAACATCAGTATAGAATAAAAAATTTTATATTTCAGAACAAGGCACCCTGACAATAGTACGCCGTAGCTCTGGTAAAAGCAGATTGGGTAGCGCGAGCTTCGAAAGCTCGCCGCCGCCCCACAGTCCCGACACATTTTCATCCGAACAGTCGGTCGATCTCGACGAGGTGCTCGATAACGTTGACCTCACGACTGATTCGCTTCCAGCTGTCGACACACCGGACGCCTGCGATAAGGCTGCTCTCAGGTGATTAGAAATCTTTTGACATCGCGAACGGTCCGTCCTAACCGCGGGAATACTGATTTTCTCGTTTAAAATTCAGGTTACGATGTTTACTGAGGCAGCTTCAGCATGGGGAAATATCCGCCGAGCTACTTCAACGAAACTTACACTACGCAGCACGCGTGCTGGAAGCTGTATTCATCGATGAAACCAAGTAAGTCTCGTCTTAGTGGAAACTTTTAATCACTACTAAACCCAGTAATATATACCTCTTGATTCGAGAGCGAGGAAGGTATGAAACTCGATTCGAATTCAACACAGTTTTCCGAGAATTGACGAATCTGCCGAGTTGTAATTAACTGTGTAAGGGCAATCCACCGTAACGATTTTCCATTTACACCGGGTACCGCTACATTGGCAGCACACGAAATTTCAATCCACCGAACAGGAAACTCGCGAATCTCTCGACGGAAATGATTCACCGATCGATACCCGAAACGCGGATAATCCAATTTCTCCTCTCGCCGTGATTTTTTGAATTTTTTTTGCCTTTCGCGATATCCTTTTATCAAGTCCAGAGGTCTTGGTAAAGGGAAGAAAGAAAGGTGAAACTCAAAAGACTGCGTAATTAGGGACGTAGCTTCGAATCTCGACGATTTGTAGGTAGTACATTATGTGCCCCCTACATAGCGGGCTTTATCATTTTTCTCCCCGAGTGCGCTTCATTGAACTCCGTCCTTCGAGCTTGGCGTACCGTTTCGCAATATACAGAGTGTTCCAGAATCTTCAAGTAAGGAATAAATTGCGAGTTTCTTTGTTCATCTTTGAAACAATTATCAAGAGCAATTAATCACAAGAGTTGTTAAAAAAATATTAGTAATTTCTCGACTTCTGGTGATTGAAATTCTAATTACACAATTTAACACGTGATCCATTTACATAAATCAAGCCAAAACAAATAATTGTTAAAGGTTTTGCTCACGAAAGCATTAAATTGTTAAATCACACCGCAAACGCGCATTTATTATTTGCAACCCAAAATTGATCATATAAATTATGCTATGGTCTTCAAATCAATTGTCACACTGTAAACAAAAATTTGTCGAATATGCTCGATATTTATTGACGTATGTTGGAATAAATATTCAATTGGCTAAACAAAATATTAAGTAGCTTTAACAAATTTTAATTTACAGTGCAAAGGTAAAATTCGGTATGATAATTCTGGAACACCCTGTACATAATCGCGAATTTCGCATACGCAGTAGACGAAAGGGGCTTCCGCCGTCGGAATTTCTCGTTCCCTTTTTGCTCGCGCTTCGCAAAGCGTACACGAATCGGTGCTACAAGATTATTGTCGTACATATCAGCATACAACACAATACAGTTCCACTACTTGGGACGTATTTAAGTATACCCGATGGTGATTTCCCAGAAGTAACGTTTCACCGACGCATTCGCACGTACGCATAGCGGCGTACTTACGCTTACGGAAAATATCGGCGATGCGCTTAACCCCTTCATCGTCGTATCCGCGAAACAGGAAACGTTCTGTGCAGAACGTGGCTTTCTTTTATTTTGTTATCTCGTATCTGCGCATAGACGATCCTCTCAGCAGTGGTAAAGAAATGGATTAACGAGTAGTGGAATAGAAAATTTGCAACGAGGAATGTAAGGAATGTGAGCGAGGGAACGATTGTGACGATTCGTGAGACTGATAAGGCGGAACGATAGAGATTCGTGGCGACTCAGCAACGTATGGAGTAGGATCTTGATTAGAGTCGAGAACGATGAAATTAACGAAATACTGTTAATATTTTATTGTTTAAGCATTTTTAATTAGCCATTTTTTATATATGAACTAACAAGCACTACCGCAGGGTGAGTTCAGGTGGGCTAGAGTGCTCTCGGTCATCACGTAGGGGGGCGGGCCTGACATCAGCTACCCGGGGGGACAGCTTGGACCCGGACGGACGACAGAGCCACGCTGTGGTTACCCAGAAACGGAAGCTTCGCACCCCCGTCTGGGCAAGGTTGCGAAATATTCAAATTTCCGAAACCCCTTTTTCAAAACCCCCACTACCAACGATATTTTTTCTCTTTCTTTTTTATTTATCGATCGTGTCGATACGACAGATTGTACATTTTATTTCCCGTATGCCAGATGTCATTATAAATATATTTTACTACTATACTGTTATTATTGTTATTGTTATTATTACATACAATAATCTTCGTTCACGATTATTATTCTTTTATCTCAGCTCGTTTATTTTAGTTGCACGAATAAAAAAGTATTAAAGTCCAGTAAAATAGCTTTCGCATCGCGACGAAGAAACGGAAGTTGACATTGATCGATCGTAAAGTGATATGTTTTTCAATTTGAATTTCACGCTACTTTGTAAATATATTCGTATAGGAAATTCGATAACACTTTTAGTATTTATTACATTTACAAACGCACTATTTTCAGTTGAATAGAATATCTTAAAAACGGATATTCGTGATGAAACGTCGAATTTATTAGTCGTATTCAATTGTTTTGTGAAATATCCAGCAAAAATTTGTAAATAATTATTTCCTCAACTGTTAGCTAGCTCGTCCTGCAAATTAGCATGGTCGTAGCGAGATTACGTACTACAGAATGTTCTAGCGTGGTGTGTAACATTTGATTGGACAGCCGGCAAGGTAGTTAAGTAAATTAAGCGTAGAAATAGATTTATTGCGTAGGTAATGTTAGTTAGCGATTCTAAATTACACGATTTCCTTTCGACAATGATTCACAAAAAATAAACTCGCAAATTCGACAAAATAATATTAACGAATACGTAAACGGATAATTTGTCAATTCGAATTCCGGTTACGATTTTGTTGGATTCTTTCTGTTCCAATTATGTTACCATTATCTCGTCAATGTCATATGTAACATGCTTGTTTAACATAAGCCATCAATATACAAGACGCTGGACGCCTCATCATCGACTCATCAAAACAAACCGATCGTAATCCAGTCCCAGTGTCAAAACTATACAAAAAAAAACGCAGAGACATCCAATCGAATGCGGCTGAGAGGTTCAATGTCCACCACAATCGATGTTTCGATTTTCATCGGCTTACAGGACACGATTGCATGATTTTCATATGATTGGGGATGAAACTATATTCTAACGTTCTACTACTTATAGCGTCTAATACATACTCAAGAGTTGGCCATTCACACATAGGATTGAAAAGAAATTTCGGGAATGGTACACCAAACTAAACACACGTTCGGGGGACTCCAGATAATTTATTTCCTATGTTTGTCCGTTTATTTTCTTCTAAAGAGGACTCTCCGATAACTCTTCAGCACTTCTCTTTCAAACTGCAGCATGGCAACGTTGGTCTCTCTATTTGCCTGCTTATACTACTTCTCTGTTATTAGACCGTCTCTAGAATTTTTTTAGGTGTATCCTGTTTACTTTCTGGATATCTGCCTGATAGAAGTTGCATCGTTTTTGTAACTTATTTATCTCTCGTCTATTCGGAAAGAGTGCATGTGTGTAACAAAAATATATATATATATATATATATATTACAATGAATGAAAAATCTCAAGGGATGACAAAAAAGGAAGAAAGCTTGAACGAAATACGAACGCACGTTTGGTTCTCGAATGGGGTTTGAAAAGTATTGAGCGATGTCTTGAACACGAATGAATGTGATTGTATATGTACGTTGTTATAGGAGTGACTCGAAAGTTCGACCTACTTCAAGAGAGAAATATTTGATTATTATTAGAATTTGAATAAAAAAAAATTGAAGCCACGAAAAGTGCTGCTTTCGAATATGAAAAATTCTGTGTAGGAATCGACAATCGTACTTCGATGTATGAGATTTCGAAATTGGTTCGAATCTGATAATACAGATGATTTAAATTTCAAATTCAATCAGTTCGGGATAGAATTCAGATTGCTAATATCGAATGTAAGGAAACTCATGTATTGCAAATCTACTAATTGGCATTAAATGTATAGTTTATCGACTTGTAGTTAACGTAAAATTCAAATTAGTCGGTCGATAATTAATAATTGATTTCGACGATTGTTCCTGCATAGAATTGTCAGGAAGCCGAGGGATACGCTTAAATTTTGCAGCTGATTGAATCATCATTTGTGCAATGTAGTTTGCGAAGCAGATATATTTCCAGTCACCCCATAACATCGGGGGAGTTTGCTTTTGATGAAGAACATAAATTGATGTTAAATCCTTGTACATCATAAATGTTTTCCTTGGTGTTTTACGTTATAGAGACGCCGAGCGTACGGAGTCGGATCCTTCTTGCTGTCAAGGTGTACGCCGTAGGTTTGTTCAAAAGTTTGATTTGAAGAAAAAAAAAACTCGTTCACTGTCACACCAGATTGTTCGAAACCTCACTATCCGATCACGTTTCGACCGTGTTTTCTTATTTTTCCTTCTGTATGCATGAATTATATGAAGTCCATACGAATATACAAATATTTGTGTTCTCATTTATACTGAGAAAAGAGTTATTTGCCAGTAGCTAACAATTTGTTCTCTTCTGTGCTCTGAATCAACATTACTTCGCAAAGATTAAATGGAAGTATGTTTCAATTACTTTAATAATAATAATAACTGCTTTACTCAGTGTATCGGAAAAACTAAATTTTTTAACTTAATAAATTTTATTGTGGGTGAAACACAAATAATTCATAAAGATGGTAGATTATAACTATTATTCAATAGTCTTTTCTAGTTTTCTGTTTTGTTTTCACTAACCGTTTCGTTGGTTTCTCTCATTTCCAGTGTACGACCATTCTATTGCAGTTTCATAGCTGTCAATATTTCACAACTATTTTACTATTCACACATTTTAAATGAATTGTTGAATCTTTTATACTCTCAATTGTGGTTTGAACAGTGATCGTTTATATGTATTCTATACTACTAACTCTAGCCTTATAATTTCACAAAATTCTAAACGATTAATAAAAGGAACGTGTTTTCCGCTCTGGACAAAAGTTAATTTAAAATATCGACTACATACGTTATTTATGTTTTTGAAATATCGATGCTGAAATTCGAATTATGAGCACTAGCCAATTGCCAATCGCGAACGTTTTAATTACGCGAAACGTGAAATGAGATTTCGATATCCATACGTGGTATGGTGTATATTACATACTCGCGGCGCATACAACATCAAAACCAGTAATATCTCAAACGAATCACAAATTTTATCAAATGAAAATATTTTCTCTAAAATCCAATATTGTTCATCGATACTTTATTTATTCGTTCATCGCATTCTCATCATAAATTGTAGCAGAATCATCGTTTCATCGATTTCACACGTTGCAAGTTCCAAATTAATTTCGAAAACTATAACCCTGCCACGTTATTATAGCCACGTTAAATGTAGGCATTAGGCAACTCACGCAATATTTAACGGCATCTATAGTGTTTACGATTCGAAAATCTAACGAGAAACGTCACGGTTTCTCAGCGAGCATTAATAGACACTACCAAAAAGAACCATCAAATTTAATACATGTAATTAAATTATCAAGTAATTATTATACATTATACCGTAAGCTTAGGAGTGTCATCGCGCTATCGTACGATTTTGTATCGGCGAGTTCGATCGAGCCGAATATCGTTTTAACGTTAACATTGTTGTAATTTCCTTCAGGCGACTGGCCGACGAAGATGACGAGCTTTCCGAGGTTCAACCGGACGCGGTGCCACCCGAGGTGCGCGAATGGCTCGCGTCGACGTTCACGAGGCAGCTCGCGACGACGAAGCGCAAGGCCGACGAGAAGCCAAAATTTCGTTCGGTCGCGCACGCTATCAGGGCGGGCATATTCGTCGACAGGATGTATAGGAGGCTCGTCAATACGCCCCTCATGCAATTTCCATCCGACGTCGTCAAGGTGCTAAAGGTGATTGTCCAATCACGCGACGATGAATTTCTCAAGGGTTTAGTCACCCCGAGTTTACAGACAAATTCGTTCCCAACCTTCGATCGTGAATAAGTTCGAGCTCTGTAATATACAATATTATGTAATAAGTTTATTTTACAAATACCCTACAAGATTCTACATCATTGGTGGTTGAATAAAAATTTGTCCAATGGTCGATATTTATCTATTGATAACAGTTTTCCCCGTTTCGTGTAATTTATGAATTGCCAAATATTTATCTGAGATATACGATAATCTAAAAATCGAGACAGTAAACATAAATGCGGTTTCCTAGAATTTTACTATCTTCAAAATCACTAATCAGGAATACGAGAATAATCTATAGAGTTTGAAATTGACATACACTAATGAACCGATGAAATAATTTATTCGATTTATTTTCATTGAATTCATCACTTAATTCTTTCTCTTATGAATCTAGTTTATACCTTGATTCGGTTACAGACTCTGGATGATTGGTCCTTCGACGTGTTCTCGTTGAACGAAGCAGCCACCGGCGCCCCGGTCAAGTATCTCGGGTACGACTTGATGAATCGATACGGGATGATTCACAAATTCAAAGTACCACCCGCCGTGCTGGAGAGCTTTTTGAGTCGAATCGAAGAGGGCTATTGCAAGCACCGAAATCCATATCACAACAATCTTCACGCGGCCGACGTTGCTCAAACAATGCATTACATCCTGTGCCAAACGGGTTTAATGGTAAATATATGTAGAACCAAGTAACGCCTTTATGCCAATAATTAATTATAATTAGTAAAAATATAAAAATAAGCAACAGAAATAATGAAATCTGTGTGAAAAGAAAATTACACATAGTTTATTATATACTTATGTAGAATGTATCAAAAGCTTGGGAAGACATAATTCGGTAAAATTTAGTACATGTAAAAATGATACATCGGTACATATATTTTTTACAATATAGTGTTTTTTTTCACGCGAGAAGGCATAAAAATAACACGTTCGCTCTAAATGCAAATGCTTTCGTATGGGTTGTAGAACTGGCTAAGCGATCTTGAAATTTTCGCGACTCTCGTGGCGGCGATAATTCACGATTATGAACATACTGGGACCACAAACAACTTCCACGTAATGTCCGGTAGCGAAACGGCGCTGCTTTATAACGATAGGGCTGTTCTGGAGAATCATCACATTTCAGCGAGTTTTAGGTACGTGTTGAATATAAAAATTGGTACCAGAGCTGAATCGATTCATTTTTTTTCTATTCGAGCAGGATACTCAGAGAGGACGATTGCAACATATTACAAAATCTATCGAGAGAGGAATTCAGAGAGTTTCGTTCGCTTGTCATCGACATGGTCTTGGCAACTGACATGAGCTTCCACTTCCAACAGTTGAAGAATATGAAAAATTTACTGAGCTTGGCCGAACCGAGCGTGGATAAAAGTAAAGCCGTCAGTTTGGTACTCCACTGCTGCGACATTTCACATCCTGCTAAAAGATGGGATCTTCATCATAGGTAGTCAAACGATCACGAAACCTTTTGAAATGTGAAAATATGCGAAAATCCGAATCCAGGGATGTTCCGTTCATTCGCGTATGACAGTCTGTTATCGGTTTATAGATTAATAAAAAGCAGAAAAAAATCGAGTTACAATTGAATTCAAAAACTGTGAATCGGAAATCAAAATTGTTCGGAATATCGCAAGCTTTCTATTATCAAAAGATCTTGCGGTCATTCGGGAACACCGAGTGTAATTTCTGTTTTCTTGTACATCATTTAGATGGACAATGCAGTTGTTGGAGGAGTTCTTCAGGCAAGGAGATAAAGAGAGAACCCTCGGCTTACCGTTCTCTCCATTATGCGATCGCAACAATACCTTAGTCGCCGAATCGCAGATAGGTTTCATAGAGTTCATTGTCGAGCCGAGCATGCAAGTGTGCAGCGATATGTTGGAAACCGTCCTGGGCTCGCTCAATGTCAAGGAGTCTGCAGAGGAGTCATCCAACGGTATAAATTACTTCTCCGATTAAATTATTCTGGGAACTCATTCGGACTATCTGAAATTCTCACGTCTGTAATTTATAACATCTCGATGCGGGTTGTTTCAAAAGTAATTTACTTCTTCCGCGAATTGTACGAAACCAACATTTTTAACACTGACAATCCATCGTTTAAATGGATGAAAAAAAAAATTAATCAAGGGACAAATGAAAAAAATAATTGAAAACTGTAGTAAGAGAAAAATTGTCTCGAAAAATTACGTTAATTAAAATCGTGACATCCGCAGGTTCCGGAACAGAGGCGAGGAAATCTCATATCGGAAAACCGTGGATTCCGTGCCTCGCCGAGAACAAGAAGATATGGAAAGAGCAGGCTGTCCGAGGTAACGCAGCTCCGGCTATTTCGTCTTGCGGGACAAATTTTCCGTGTTATTTCGTTAAGTCTAAGAATATCTTCGTCGACAGATGCAGAGGCGAGAGCACAGAAAGAGCAGGAGCAGAAGACGGGTACGAATCACGACGAGGGCAGCAATACACAGTCGACGCCGGAGGAATGAGACTTGATTTAGCTCGCAAAGAATATATGTAATTTTGGGTTATGGCGAAAATCGTAATTACACTGAACGTTGACTCGTTAAACGCGTGGAATGTACAACGGCGAAGCAAAAAGGTTAATGTTACTTTACCCGGAGTGGAAGTTCATGTTTGTAAAATTTTATGAATATTGTTCTTATTTTATTAAATTGTTGCTCGACCGAACAAATTTTATCGACATAATTTCATTGTGGTGGTTAAAATGTGTGTAAAAAATATAAATATTTATATGAGTTCAATACGAACGGACGATCGATGCGATCTCATTGAGAGCATGTCTCATCATTCGCACGGAGAAATTGGAAATTTCGAGGCATTCAGTGTAATCGTAACCTAAAAGTGCTAAAATAGCGACATATATAAAATAAAGGAGCACACAACAAAATAAATACAAATGTATATTTACAGAGAGTCATACGTACATGAACTGTTCCGCACGGAACGGCGATACCGACGGATAAATTTGGTTGAAAATCAAAAGTATGTGCACACTACGAATTTCACATGAAATCAGTTGTGAAATAAACTTCATGACCGTCTAATTGTCCGCTACTGATATCGCGCGTTAAGTGGGCCAATGCTTATTCGAAAACAAAAAAAAAACACCCAATATTACGTTTAGGATTATTTTCACTCGTACCTGTTTTTTCCTACAATTGATAAAATGTTAATAATAACAATTAGCGTCAAAGCCGTAATAAAAAAAAAGTTTTAATTCTTAATCGTCGAATCTAAGAATTGAATAAATACCTCCTAATGTCTAATGACTGTACGTTCGTATCGTCTGTCTCCTTTATCGATACAATTAACGAGCAATAGAATCTAACAATCGAATTGCTTCATCCAATCGCACAATATTCGTTATACTTTCTACTCTTTATGATTTCTCAATTTAGCGAGAATGTTTTTGATAGTTGAGACTAAAACTAGACCAGGAGGATCCGGTTATTCATTAGAGTATTAAAATACATCGGTTATTCGAGATTGCCGTTCCCTAGAATTCTGTATTTTCTATTCAGACATAGGATATGAAAATTTTGTACATAATTATTTACGTTAGGTGTGTATCTGTGTATACACATAAAGCTTTAACGTATGTATATGTAATGTAAAAGAATCGGCATTAGCGTGTAATGAACGCATGCTATATTACGTGTTAATGTACATATGTGGACAAAAGATTACTATTTTAAAGAACTCGAGAACGAAATTTACGAAATCGATGAGAATATCTATTTGCCCATGATTCTTCGACACGTTGTTGTTAGTCGTAAATTTTAGGCGTTATGATAGACAAATTTTTGATTGCGATTTGAGATATTTGAGAATTATTGCTGATAAGAACCACAATCAAAAAACGCATTGTAGCATATTGTTAAAAAAAAAGGAGGAAAAGCAATTTGAACGAATCGTGTGCAAGTACTGAATTTTGTCGTACTGGTACGATAAAGAAGGTGCGATTCAATTGTACAAGTATGTCGCTGTAACCCAAAAGGCATCGTCATAAAATTGGCACATTGTAGGAAGTAGGTATCGCGCACAGGAGAGCCCTGTAGGTTCGATTATTATCGATTCTTTTTGATTATACGAGCTCGTAAAATGTCAAACAGCTTTGGATTAACGAAAAAGAAAGATTAATTCGTCATTCTTTTCATTGCGTACCTACATACCTACTAAAAAAATAATCGAACATATCCGCAAGTATATCTTTTCATAGAGCTATTTGCTGTTTCATAGAGGCGCCCCAACGTCTGTCTAAAACTATTAGGTATATATTTACGGCGAATTGATTGAATTTCTCGAGAAGAGAATGCAAAAATTATCATTCAATTAATGCACACACACGTATATAGTCATCGGAAAGTAGTAACGTCGTGGATGATCTATATTATATAATAACGTAAGATTCTGAAATTTTTTACACATATCCGTCCTGTCTTCGTTTGGCTCTGCTTATTCGTTGTAGAATTGCGCAAGCAGCTACGGCGTGAGTAAAGATTATTCGCGATCAAATGGGTTACTTTGTGCAATTAGTATCTATAAATGTATCATTATTTATGATTATTATTTGGATGAGACGGTATACGTTTACACATTTTTAACTCGGGTCATTACATCGGATAACGAATGAGAACTTAAATATTAGCGCAATTCGATATTTCACCTCGTGATTGTGTTCCAATTTGTTATTTTTGGTACACAATATATTTGGAGTTGCTTTTAGTATTTGCACATTCAATAGAGATAAATATAAAATATGGTACAAGTTTTGTACATGGAGAGAATAGATTAAAACTATCTATTTTCTGTATGGAAAAAAAAAAGAAATTTCACACTAATGTTCTGCGTGAACTCTCATATATTAATGTATGTAACGAGCCGTAACGCGAGCTAAACATTATTATGGTGATCGGAATTCTCACTGCGCCTTTACAATATAGATGTATCGCCCTACCATAAATCTTTCGAAGAGTGAGATCAGACCAATTTGCTCGATTGAAGTCGATATCTTATTTTTGAATTTCTCAATGTGTTATTGAGAGGATAACATTAAATTTATGAAAGTTTGTTGTCCAAGTTCGTGTTTTCTATGTGTTAGGCTCGAAGCTCGATTGAGTTTTTCGTTATAAACAAATATAAGGAATTGAGAAATACAAGGATAAGAATTTTAATCGAGGCGAACAAAATGGTCTCTTCGTAAAATATGAAAAATTGTGTACATGTAACATGTGATCGATAGAATATTTCTATACGCTTGATCCATAATTAAATAGTATGTATCAATTTCAAAAATTATACACATAATATATATGTATATATACATATATATACTTCTAATGCTGACAACTGAAAAGTATATATTCAGAGAAAAAAAATATAGTTATTTAAGATTATACCTATGCCTTATTGTTAATAATGATTGTACGTAGCTTTAACAAATTTTATTACAATTCGTTATAACGATCATCTTCGTAACAGTAAGACGTTATAGTTATAATATAAGATTATATACAATCTAGCCTTCGAATGTCAGTAATTTTTCCAATTCTAAAGCCTGCGTTTCACAATGAATCCGTTCACCCTAATTATGTCATAAATATGTCTGCAAATCATAATGTCACAATTTCATACTTCGCTTAACCCTGGCAGGAACTCTGATTTGCCAGTCAAAAAATAAATGTAGAGGGAAATTCCACTCTGTTCGTATTCGATAAATTTTCACGGTCCAATCAATTTTTCGTTAATCGTGTATCAAACAGGGTTACAGCTATGGGACATGTGCGTTTCCGATCGACTTGTCTATTCTTAACTATACGCACGATATGTAGTTTTTATTGGCAATAAGGTGAAATACGACATACGACGCTTAAAAAAAAAAAGTACGAAAATGGAGACATTATTTTCCACGCTGAGCGCGAAAAAAGCACGAATTTGTATTTTTCATCTTGCAGCGGACGAGGGGCCAAAATGCGTGATAGAAATAAAGTAAATTGGGATAATATACAACTGTATGTACTAAAAAGAAACTTATTCACTAAACTTTATCGTCTAGAGCTCTCTTTGCATGGACATCAAGTCTTTTTATTACAAATTGGCATAAAATATATCGCTATATATGGAATACGAGAAGAAAAATAATAAAAGAACTAATGAAATAATATTAAACGAGGTTACATACGTGCACGAATTCTCATCAAGCTTGATCACTTCTGCGTAAAGAGCAGCGTTACCGACTTTGCGTTTAGAAACGAATCGTTTGTTTCGCTCGATTCGCATCTTGCAATTTGTATGACGGAAAAAAAAGCGATAAGACGTCAAAGAGACTTTGGACAAAAAAAAAAAAATACTTGACCAATGTTTATTCCATAAGTTAAGTGCTACACATATGTAATTTAATCGAACGAAATAGATTTTTCTTTCGCTCTACTCGCGGGGTGTCTATCGACGATGGAAATTTTAACGGTCCGGCGCTCGCTGCGAGCGCGCAGGATCGACCATTGCCTCTATAAGTGTTGTATCTCGAGATCGAAAATCGATGACTGTACATTTCTTCCTGATAATTATTTTTCCTGCACAATTTACTACGATGGTGTGTACATAATCAATAAATTTAGCACCGTGTCCACTCGATGTGATGAAGATTAATCTTTAAAATGGTTAACCAATAAAAAAAAAAAAAATAACGTGAAAAAAAAACGCGGTATTGAAAGAAAATATTATGTTACACAGATACATCATATATAATTGTAATACTGTACTGTGTATAACTCTACAAGAAAAATAAAAATACTCGTTTAGTTACATTTGACTACAATAAATTCCGTGATTTCTGTTCGTTCTACGGTTTCTTGACATTTCTCACGAAAAATTTAGTTTCTTTCTCAACGATGTGTTATGTAACATGTTTACGAACGCGTAACAAATTGAGTAGGTGCTCGTTCGCACCTATTGCCGCTTGACACGTATTGATTGTTCGATGCATCTGGTCTAAGCGCGTTAATCTACAATTCAATGGTAAAGCTCTGACATGTTTTCGCTCGCTTAACGGATATCTATGAAAAGGACACACTCGTCGTTAATTACGCGACAATAGATTAGTTTTGTGCGAAATCATCCGACGCGCCACTCTTTATAAAGCTCGTAGTTTCGTTTCCTTTTCTGTTCAGTCTCGTTTGATATTTAGCGCCAACGCACATATCGACCGTAATGGACTGGAAAATAAAGTTCTGCCTATTTCTCGCCGTAATAAATTCCACCCTCGGTGAAATAAAAAACAAAGGATGGTGGAAGAAGGCAGTTTTCTATCAAATTTATCCTCGGAGTTTTATGGATTCAGATAACGACGGGATTGGCGATTTGAAAGGTAAAGCGATAAGAGTTTTCATTGGGGCGAGAAGAGAGAGAAAATAAAAAGAAAAATTCTGAGGTAGCTCTATGAAAAATTTATAATAACAAATATTATTATTTATTAGCTATTAATTTATTATAATAATTATTTACGTGTATATGTATTTAAATAGTAGCAATTCTTCGATTACATTTCTTATATTCTTTTTCTTTAATATTTTTAATTAATTAATTTGATTTATTCATTCAATAGGAGTAACAGCTAAGCTCGAACACTTCGTCGAATCGGGTATCGATGCCATTTGGCTGTCTCCGATATTCCAAAGTCCGCAAGTTGATTTCGGCTACGATATTTCCGACTTTAGGAGCATCGACCCTCAGTTCGGTACGATCGAGGATTTCGAAAATCTGACCGCCAAAGCGAGAAAACTTGGCTTAAGGGTACGTCTGATCTCTCAAAAATGGTTTCGTTCATTCTCAAGATAAATTCACGGCGAGAAAACTTTATTTAACCCTCGCAAATCAGGACCATTCATCGTTGGAGTAAACGTTCTTCTTTCTCGTCCAATAACACCGCTTTGAATTAAATGTAGTTTCAAAGGTCGGGAAAGAAATTTATATTCAGTTTTCCCCGTGAAAAAGAATTTATCACGAATAAGGTCCCAAGTTTGCATTCGAGAATTTCACTCGCGCATATACATAACGAAATATTCAGCTGGATGCCAGCCAAAAACCCCCTTATTCAATTTCCACGCGGGTAACAAGTGCCTAGGAGTTGCGCCGAAAATCGAAATCATAACGGAGAAATATCCCTCGAGATTACATCAAATATTTTCCAATTTCGTATTACATTTTTTACGCGAGCGAATAAAACTACTATTGCATTCAGGTTATTCTCGATTTTGTTCCCAACCATACGTCCGATCAACACGAATGGTTCCAAAAAAGTCTCGCCGGTGACGAGAAATACAAAGATTATTACGTTTGGAGGGACGGTAAGAATAACGATGACAAGACTCCGCCGACCAATTGGATCAGCATTTTCGGTGGGTCGGCATGGAAATACGTTCCGGAACGTCAAAAGTGGTATCTACATGAATTCGAATACAGACAGCCTGATTTGAATTACACGAATCCACATGTTCGTGCTGAGATGGAGGTGAGATAGCTACTTCATACGTTCAGAGAAATCTGCTGATTCTACTTTGCTAGTTTGAATAATCGAATTGAATTGAATATTAATTCAACTATCCAATAATTGAATAGTTAAATAATCGTTAATCTTCCAATAAATTTCATCGCATCTTTCGATTAAAGGATGTACTGAAATACTGGTTGAAAAAAGGCGTGGATGGATTTAGAATAGACTCGGTTCCTTACATTTACGAAGATCCTCTATTCCGGGATGAGCCAAGATCTTACTTACCTGGAGTCACTGATCAAGAGGAAAAATATCTGAAGCATATCTATATCAAGGACGATCCCAGGGATTATGAATTAGTAAAAAGTTGGAAAGAACTATTGGATAATTTTTCGAATGAAAATAACGAAGATGAGAAGGTTTGAAAAATATTTCAATATTTCCTAAGAGAATGAATTTAAAATGAAACGACAGATAGAAGACGAATCATTAAATTTCTCAGGTAATACTCACCGAGGCATATACGAGCTTGCCAAATACAACAAGATATTACACAGCGAGATCCGACGTTCCATTCAACTTTTTCTTCATAACAGACCTCTCTGCTCAATCTTCACCGGCAGATTTTAAAAACACGATTTATAAATGGTTAGACAACTCACCCGCTAATGCAATTCCGAACTGGGTGGTGAGTATTTCTGCTTAAAAAATTTAATTTTTCAAAGAGAAAAATTTTTAGGAATGTTTTTTGTTAGTTAGGAAATCACGACAATAAGCGAGTCGCTACTCGTTTTCCAGATCGAGGCGATCAGATGAATATGCTCAATATGATCTTGCCAGGAGTCGCGGTAACCTATAATGGCGAAGAAATAGGAATGGTCGATAACAATGACATCACTTGGGAGGAGACACAAGATCCCCAAGCGTGCAACGTTGGCGAGGATAAATACCAGGAAACGACTCGCGATCCAGCTCGTACGCCATTCCAATGGGACAGTACAAAGGACGCTGGTAATTTTATAACTTGAACTTTTTCCTCCTCAATTTTATTTCTCTTTCATTAAATTGTTCGAAATATCTAACAGGGTTCAGTCGTGCCGATCATACGTGGCTACCCATAAATGATAATTATAAGGTTCTGAATCTTGAGAATCAAAAGAAAGCAAAAGAATCGTCCTACAAAATTTATCAAACGCTAACTAAATTGAGACGCACCTCACCAGCATTGTTGGAAGGAAGTCACAAGACTATTGTGTTGAACAATAACGAAGTTTTGGGAGTAATACGAGAAGCTAAATCCGAATCTATTATTCTACTTATCAATTTTTCGGACGATCATTCGGAAACTGTAAATCTCAAGGATCAAGTACTTCCAGCTAAGCAAGCTGATGTTCTACTCGCTACGCTCAATTCGTCAGTCAAAGCTGGGTAGGAAAAATTATAAAAATTTTCATCGAATGTACAATAATACATTTTTTCTCTCTTCGTAATTTACAGAACACCTGTTGACCTTAGCAGCGTAACTCTACCAGCAAAAGCCTCGCTCGTATTGAAAACTATTCGTTAACACAATTACTCAAGTTGTTTAAAGATAGAATTAAAAATGATGAAAAGGTTGTAATAAATAAAAAATAAATTTGTATCACTCATTCGACTCTATCTTTCGAGTTCATTTATTTAATTTAAAATTCTTGTTTCGACTTTTAAAACTCGATTTCGAAATTTCCTCAGTAGCCTCATCTCTCGTTCCTACTCGGATATTCGTCAAGTCGCGACGTTAGTGACGGCCGGTTCGTTATCGACTGCGACTAACGAAAACTCCGACTCGTTCTGCTCTGCCGCCACAATTCAAATGACGCTCGACGCCGGTATTGATTAACGAGTCGACGCATGCGTCCGAGTATGTTTGATCACGTGTCCTTTGATTTACGTGCGTGGGAGGGCTGAGAGGTGGCCGAGAGCGAGAAAGAGGCATAAGCAAGCAGCTGCAATGCTTAAACATAGCACAAGCCTGAAGTGAAAAGTGTCAGGGGACAAACACGTGTTGGAGGGGTGTCCGCTTGCAGGCCCCCATCGGTGAGGAAAATTCAACTCTGCAGCCGAGCATTGAACGGTACTTACCTCTGCTTGTTTACTTGAACAATTTTTCAAAAAACAGTCCAAGTGCTATCTCTCGTGTTGTCGAACTTCCCTCGGATGTCAACACGTCAGCGTGCTTTTCGAATGTGAGATTCGAATACTTTACACTGTCAGAACTGTCATTCTCTTCATTCTATTTTGATTCTCAAATTGATTCATTCGTTTCTACTTCTCGAATTAGTAGTGTATTCTGCATAAATAATATCGTAAATGTTGAATTGAAACCATCATAAAATCTTATTTCCTCAAATAGTATAGCATAGATGAGAATTTATTTTGACAGTAATATAGTAGAGTTGGAGCAAATTATTGTTTATTTATATATAAGCTATATATTATATATCTCTGGTAAGAAAGAACTCAACGTGACGTGGAACTGCATAATATGGATCAAGCTGCAATGCAGTTGAGCACACCTGAATGCAATCGCCCACATACCCCTATTGTCGTAAAATTTTTTATAGACGTATGCGTCAAAACTCGCTTTTTCCTCTTTTCTATAACGAGAATAAACAACTTTTTATCGAAAAATTATACGAAACTAATACAACATTTAATGTTTTTATTTATTATAGATTATCAATTCGATAATTTTGTAAAATTGTTGACATATTTTTTATTTTTTCGAAATGAATAACGAGGTGGTTAAGAACACAAGTTTAATTGTAGCGACGAGTTTTGATACAACCGGAACCTTGAAATTCTCGCGGTTAGATATTATAATGATATCTCGTCCCGGGCAGTGAATGAATTTGGTGTTTTCGTGACGCTGAACGTACCGTTAAGATGCAAGTGCAGTAAATTACATTCTATTTTTAAAGACGTAGTATAGGAAAATAAGGGATGTGCGAGCTTTAAAACGTACGTCACCTATTTTTTAATTAGAAAGCTTAATGAAACAAAGTAGATCGATAGATAATAATAATACAGTATAAATAAACAACTTAATTCTGTTTTATAGAATTTTTAGGAATAGTTTCCTCGAATAATCGTATAATATGCCTAATCGGATCGTAATTAACCGATTAGTGCAAATTGAATTTAATTCGAAATCAACCAATTATACGGCGTACTGAAAATTAGCGACGATTAGCCCCAGAATTATTAAATCCGCAGATGTTTACACTGCGCTATTCGACGTGTGCTTATTTCGTCGATATATCGATCGTATTATCTCATTCGACGCTCGCGATGTACCCGGGTGTGATTAAACCGTGACGTAGGAGATTTACACGTACGTGGCGAGGACTGGTTTCGTATCTAACATAAGATTTTATAAATTTTCGTTTCGTCACGTCTCTGCATTACGCGTAGACATGCCGAATTGTAAATGACCATGTTGACCCATATACATTCTTCACGCGGTTTGTACTTCTTATCAGAGAGTGTTTTTCATCGAGTTAAGAAGCACAGACCGCAAAATATGCTGAATTTTCTATGCCAGCGGTGATTACAGCAGCGGTTTATTAAAACAGAAGAATAAATATTCCAAGGTTGAGAAGACAAAGAAATCGAGTAGACAGTTTTAATAAAAGTTTTATAATTTTCTTTTCAGAAAATGGTGGACGTAACCACAGCTCCACCGACTGCGGGTGGTAGTACTCTAATTGGCCGGACCAGAGGGGCCCTCAGGACCATGAGATCGGCATTAGGAGGCAGTGGAGAGTATTTACAAGATCTTAGCAACAAAATAGGATCGGCTTTCAGTAATAGTCTAGAAGAGAGCGAATTAACGACGACGCCATCGACACCCACGTCATCTCCCTCGGAGACTCCGCAGGCTAATAAACAGAGCGAGTCGCTGGGACGGAGAAAATTACGACTGCCCAAGTAAAGTCAATCGAACATTTCACTTTCGATGTTATATCTATATATGCACAGAGAGAATTGTAGTACAATTACTCTTATTACTTAATCATTGTTTTTTATTCCAATTATTAATAAATATTCATTTATTGCGGAACAAAATTGATGGGTATGAAAATGATTTATGATAAATGTCAATTACTCGCAGATTGAGAGCGGGCTTATCTTACGAGGACTACGAAGCGATTGCCCGACATAAAATGGAGCGACAGAACAGCGCCGGTAATTATTCCAGATGTGCAAAGAAGTACCCGCAAGGGATGACTTACGAGGAAATCGCGTCGTCGAGATCGGCATCGAACAAAACAACAGAGCCGAAAATAGTCGAGGAGGAAAACAGTCCGGATCGCGACAGCCAAGAAAGTATAGAGCCTCTTCAAGAGAAAGATTTGAAAGCTACGGGACCGGACCCGTACGAGAAGCTCAACTACAAATCAGGTAAGTAAGCAGCGCGAAACGTGAAACATAAATCACGTTAATTTCGCTCCAATGAGAATTCATAATCTCCTTAACTAATTATCAAGTTTTTTGACATTGTGAGAAGATTTTTGCGAATCACATGCAATCTCAATAACGTGTTGACTTTTTTTTTAAAGCAAGGGCCCCGACCCGCTATCAGACGCTCGTTTTTAATTTAGGTAAATGGATGTCAATTTAAACATTATGGAATATTGAAAGTGTCGTTGCGTACGTTTTGCTGAGAAAGTCTAGTACCCCCTTAAATTCCTCTTTAGATGCAATTAGTTGTGGAATTTCAGCTTTGTTTCGTGAACAACAGATTCACTCGGCGATGACCCAAACAGACATAAATATATTCACGTGACTCGTGAGCGAGTCGAACACCCAACACACCACTAGCAAAACTGTATATTCTTCGAACACGTGTCACGTTTCCTATTTGTTGTAAAATTTGCTCGACAGTGACTTAAGTTTGCACACTATTAATATCGTTATCGGACAGCCAGTTGTTTAGATTATGTCGTATGTGATACACGTTGAAAGAAATAGATATACGTTCGTCATTATTTCGTTTCGCTATACCGCATCACCGGCAAGGTCGCTTGCGTGGATAGGAGACAATTAACCAACATCACACCAGTAGTGCGGTAATATCGCGTCGATTGATACGCGACGACCAGTCAGTACACGACTGTCGGCCAACAACATTGCAAACTCGAAATTTATACTCTGTTACATAACGTATGTATTACTGTGTTACGTAGAGAATATTTAATACAGCATCATGGTATATCGCATTAAACTATGAATTTATCGTGTCGTACCTTAACGAACTTTGGTTAACCGACACAACTCACTTCGATTATCCTTCCTCTTTGAAACTGGATCAGTGAAAATGCACTGATTTTATATGTAGTATCCAATCAAGAAGATTCGAGCTGTTTTACGATAAACAATCACGTATTTGTCCTTCGTCAATTATTTTCTGCTTGACTGAAAAAATCAGTGAGATTTCGACTGATCCAATTCTAAAGAGTTCAAATTGTACGAATCAAAGTTGGCTTGCGTATTTAGCTTAGTGGATGTTGTAATTAATCTCGATTTGAGTCGATACTCAAATTTTTCGTTATTACAGACATGCCTTGCAGTAGTGACTCCACGAGCGATCAGGACGGTTATGGACCAAGTACCAGCTTAGATTCAAATATGGACGGACGCCGAGTTTGGCATCGATCGGGTAAAACGCAAACGTCTCGTTGTTTGAGAATGAAAATTGATTTTTGATAAACTCACGAGAACTTCGAAAAGTTGTTATTAGTTATGACGGATTAAATAGTACGCTGTCATTTTACCAGTCATACGACAATTTTTCACTTTCTCGTTATCTTCATATCGCAAATTTGAACTCAAGTCATCGCCTACGAAGTATGACGTTGACTCATGAAAATTGTGAAAGTGAGCTTGCAGAAAAACATTAATTTTCGCTATATGAAAACACGAATTGTCACGTTTACTCATAACTCATTCCTGATCATGTAAATAATTTTTTCGTCAAATTTTCTGTAGGATCGTCAGGATCGGTCCAGTCCTGGGCATCTAGTTTATCAGCGGATAGCCAATCTGAAGAATCAGCTGCCGAATTTATGAAATCATTTGTCCCATTGTTATTTGACTCGCCTAATAGTATCGATCAGGAACAGAAGGCTAATTTTGGTCAAATGGTCTTGGTGAGCACAGAAAAACCATAAATTTCAATTTCAATGGAGAAGAGATTACTGAAAGTTTGATCGTTATATAAATTTTTACAACAGACGGAATCCGGTAGAATATGGTTTGCAAGAGTGGTGAACGCGAGGAGGGCCCAAGCTTGCGTTACCGAAGCTTCATTTTACTCGCTAGCTCAGCATTTTGCGGTCGCTTTATTCGAGTGTCACGAAGCAGACGATTTCGCACCAGCAAAAAGCCTTATGAACATGTGTTTCACTTTCTATCATGAAGGTAATCGTCCAATTAATCGATTAATCGACAAATTAATTCGGTAAGAAAGTGAAATACTGTGAAACGAGAATTTTTATTTCAGTCGAGGTACCTGGACTCGAACCATATCGCGAATATTTGTATATACATCTTCGTGTGCAGCCAATATGGACGTCGATGAGATTCTGGACAGCTGCATTTTTCGATGCTGTGCAATGTGAGAGAGCATCCAGACCAGTGCCTCCCAGACCAAAAACTTTAGATCAAGAAGCTATCGCTGCGGAGGATCGTAGATTTCAAGCTAACATAGTTTTTGGACAATTAGGGTAACGATCCTAGATTAACTTAACTTGGAAGATATCTCGATATGCTGATATTTATACTTTTTTTTTTCAGTACATTTACCTGCAACATGCATGCTTTCGGACTATCGCGCGCGCTCTGCTTAGAATTCCTCAGGAAGCAATGTATCATAGCAAATTTAACGAAAGGTAGGCTAAAATAAAAATAAAGTTTGCTGTTATAGAAAACTAATGTGATTTTCCTGTTCGTAGAACAAGAAAAAATGTTGAGGGATAACATAGAAAGAATGTTCGATGAGACGGAACCCTGGCGGTAGTTTCGCTATTATAGCGATTTATTATGAAACACTTATGTAAGAAAATATCATATAAAAGAAGAATAAGGTTTCTACGAGAGAAAAGAGTTAGGTGACTAGGTCGAGACGACAGAGAGAACAATTATTTATTTATTGCTACGAGAGATGATCACATCTGCCACTGTCAATTATGCGAATGCGAGAGTATAATAAGAATTTGATATAAAGTTAAAAACGAAACATGAATGTATTGAATTCATGTGTCAAATACCTCGGAAAATCGATGACATTGATATCGACAACATGACTTCCAATACTCTTTTACAATCAATTTTCGGAGCAACTGTTTTATGGAATGAAAATGAAGAACACTCCTTTAACGCGTTAACAACAATAATTATTTTTATTAGTGCTAGCTCAATCGCTGCATCAGCAGTTTGCTCGATTGCACCGCTTAGCATATGTATCGCTTGTCGGATGACTATAAAAATAGAAATATATTTAGAGACAATATTGCGAATGGTTGTGAATTTGGAGAACGAAAAAACGAGCTTTGAAAAATTTTTTAAATAAAGGGTCAAACCACCGAAAACAGTAGATTTATTATAATCGTCTAGGTTGATATAATGTCTTTCTCCATTCGAATTTCACACTAAAGTAATATGAATGTAATTTCGACAATAAGCTCATGCAAATCTATTCGATATTTATTACATGAACTTTTTAGAATTCAAATAGAACACAACTGTTGTACTTCTATATTACTCATTAAATATTACATTTTCGCATCGCGAATATAGACAGATTTTTTTGTGCAATGAACGAATCATTTTAATGGTGATTTTTTTTAATCCGTATATAATTACATATGATACCTATTGTAAAGTGTGAATAAAAATCATTTTCATGAAATATGTTGTCAGTGAAGATGCGTTTTATTTGTTTTTAAGAGCCATTCTCGTTAAAAGTTTCAATTGATATTAATAAAAGAATAAATTCAAAAGATTCTCGAAAGGAGATTTAGATTTTTATGTAGGTTCTCTTCCTATGATATTTGAAATGATTTTGATTAGAAAGAATTTGTCAATTATAGTCTAATTTAATTAACAACAAGATAGTAGATTATAACACGCTCTGAAAATAAAACAATGTACCTATTTGAAACTGTAGATGCCTTAAGAGGAAGACACATATATGAATATTTATATTTATATAAGAATATCATCAATGAAAAAATTTGATTACGAAACATAGTTATATTAAAATGTTATTCAAACGAACGTTTTCAATAAACCCTCATTACATTAAATACGATTTGCGTTTAGTAATTTTATGTAGATTCATGACTAATATTCTCACTGTATGCTACACTTTAATAAAAATATCGATTTTATTGTAAATATTACATATCCAAAAAGTAAATTTATTAAAAGTCACAAATTCAGCATATTTTTCTATTACAAGTTTTCGTAGATTGTTTTTTGCCAAGTTTTTCAGAGCTGCAAATTTTTTTCATGATTTCCGGTTTTGATTGACTCTTTTTTACTGTGGTGTTTTGCGGTGCCGAAGCTGTTTTTGCTTTTTTATTATTAATTGACTTCCCCGACTTAATGAATTTCTTATTAGCTGACTGCGTTCTCTCTTCAAATCTCGATTCTTTGAGGTAATTATTCATTTCTTCTAGGTCTTTTGAAATATCGTAGTAGTTGCCTCTCAAACGAATTTTTTCTTCTGCCGTGACTGACTCTAGTAACGATGCAGCCGACTTCTTGTGACGTGACAGTATATTCGCCTTCGTAGCTTTTACTGGTGAAATAATATGAGTGGATGTATTCAATTTCTTGTTTTTCCCACTCTTAACATTTTCATCAAGAGCGAATTTGACAGATGGTGTGGATAACGCTTGTGGTGCTTTACTGAGTTGATTTACCTCTTTATCCCCATCGTCTCCTCTTGGTCCCTTCAGTTGATAATGAAAGTTGTACGAGTTTGAAGATTCATTTATATTTTTTTTAGCAGCTTCTACAAGATCAACTAAATGAGCATTCAATTCATCCTCAAATAAAAGATCGTTTAAAAAGTAGTCAACTTCTTTTATTATTTTTGGTTTTATATCGTCATTCCTCTTATTATTACTGATAACATTTGTGTTTTGAGTTGATTTTATTTTATTCTTAGATTCATGAGAACAAGCAGTTGAAGTTTGTGATTTTGCAGTTTTAAAATTTTTGTATTTTGTCTCATATGGCTTATTTGAATTTTTATCAATATCGTTATTGTTTTTGAGATGATGAGTTGTACTTTTCTTTTGTTTGTTTGTAGTTTGTGTAGAATCTTTCATCAATTTTCCATTTTTAAATGCACTTGTCGATTTCTTCCGACTCGATTTCGAACGAATTTTTTCATCTTCGTTAGTTGTACTCTTAAAAATATCAGTAATTAATGAATCGGAAACGATGTTATTTTTTTCCACTATCAAAGATGAAATTGGTTCAAAGTTGTTATTTATTTTCGAAACGGAACTTGTCTGAAATATATGATTGACAATTTGTTAATAAAGTAATACGCAATGAATACTTGCATAAAATTTTTGCAGTTTACGTAATTTCCATGAAACAAGAATTTTGTTTCCTGCTCTTCCGTAAGTTTTTGAATACACCATGGTTTGTTATTTTTAATGTCAGTTATAATTTTACGAGTCATGTATCTTTCGTTGACTGTATTCCACACAGAATTATTATTGAATATCTAAATTATGATGTCAAGTATGAAAACTCGTTTTAAAGATTGAAGGTAATATATATTTATTATGAAATATCCACCTTTTGCGCAACATAGGACAAGGAACATAGATTTTGAATATCTTTCTGCCCCAAATAACTTGATATCTTCTGTACTAAACTCTGAGGTAAAGTTAAAAGTGTGTTATTCTGGCCACTAATGATTTTTTTTATATAATCTAGAAATTCTTGGCCTAATATAAATGAAAAATTAGAAAAAGTTGGTATCAAAAATTGCATTAATATTTTACCAAAAGCGTGCAATATTTCATCTTGTATAATTTTGTTTTTATCGTAATCCGAAAAATGAGTTTTATACACTATTGGTGTTTTATGAGGTCCATGAGATATTTTCCAAATGTATAATATCACCTAGTATTAACTTTAAGGTTATAAAATATTTTCCATTGCAAAACTTATGATTTTTACCTGATTATTTAACACTTTGAGGCAGTAGTAATCTCGTTTAGGCGCAGGCGCTACTTCATATAATTCCAAATACGTATATTTGTCACCCATCCTAACTGGAATGATAAATTTAATTGCCGTCGTCTCTTCGTTGTAAAAAATCGAAAATAACCAACTTGAATGCAGTGCTTTATAACTGATTTACAAATTGAAAGTTAAGTATCACAATTGAGAGAAGTTATAGAAGGAGTTTCTGTATGATTAATTTTTTTAGTGAAAAGAATACACTTTTTTTTATATTATTTTATTGAAATATTTCCATATGAAGAGGTGAAGATAAATATAGAAATGTCGAAGTAAAAATGGAAAGTCATGTTGAATTATTTAGTAATTGTAATGTAGTAATAACAATATACAAGGTAGGCTATATAGTAATATCACATTGCATGATTCACAACTTCGTAAAAGTCTAGAGAATTGATTATATCTAGTTGGAGAATTTTTTAAATTGCCACGGCGTTATACAGAGTATGTATAAGATGCGTGTATACAGTTAGAAAATAATATTAGATTTTCATATATATTCATATTTCAATTCGAAGTTAAATTATTCGATATTATACCAATTCGTAAGAATCATTATAATTATATATCATTTTCACGAGATGCATAGCTAATTATGGCGTTGAGAATTATATAATTCAGTAATGATAGTAAATATATTTTTAGTGTAATAACAACACTCATAAATTTTTTTTTTGTAAATACTTGATTGCACAATTGATATGCCATTTCTAACATGGTAGGCAATTATTGAATGTCGATGCTCCTGGAAATCTCGTGGAAATAAATTACTATTTGCTACCACATTCAAAAGTCTTATAAAACAACGGAATAAACTTAGATAATACAAAGAGAACTAAATTTATATTGTATGAGTAAAATGTATATGAATTTGATTGTATAGTAAGAACGTACTGATTATTTGTAGCAAGGATGAAATCAACGAAAATAGTTAGATTTGTGTGTTGCGATTATTCCCTTATAAATTTGAGTTGACTTCAAAAATAGTGTAAAAGAACGACATAATATTTTGTACTGTAGTATATTTAAATATGATAAAGGTTTGGTGCCGTTCAAATTCTTAATCGTGTAAATCTTTAAGAAACAACATTAGCAAGCGATATTTTTGTAAAATTTAAATCTATCTATAGAGTTTAATTACCACGCGTATTCTCGATTTAAGAAATCTGTTTATAAAAATGGATAATTTTATCATCGCTCTCATTCGTATAATTTTTATTCGATTGCCTATGAACGTTCAATTTACTGCACTCCCTCTCATTCCCATGAATAATTTAACGTAGCAAGTTAATTCTAAATTGGTCAGTGCACCGGAACATGCGTCGAACGTAATGCAACTCCTCGTATCCAATCGTGATTATTTTTGTTTCTCTTTTGTTTTAACAATCTTCATTTCTCAACAATTGGTAACTTGAAACTAAAATTAAGAGACCATCGTAGAAATAACTCTATAATACATATTCTGTATATAGTTTCATATGAAAATACTCGTCGTGATTGATATCTGAATTATTTTCAATAATAAAAAATGAAATTTAATACAGAACATACTCTATCGGATAGTCTATGGAATTCGTCAATCATCTCTCATTGAGCTTCCCAACGACCAAAAAATCTCGTACTTACGTTATGCACGAAATTTCGTAATTGCAAGCACGTAAATGTCGTTCCATACAAATATAGTGAATTGCCAACAGCACAGTAATTTTCCTTCCTAGACGATTCATACGCAGAACATCAGATAATAAATGATAATTTCATTCGTACACGATTTACTATTACTGTCGTCCAAAATGCGCGCAACACGAGCGTGGCAAGCGTATCGACGATTAAAATATTTATATACATCATATAAATATTACATACTTTGGAAGAACAGATTTGCACATTGCGTTAGCAGAAGGAATCGCAAAATGTCTTATCAACTGGTTCAAATAAAGATTTTGAAACAAAACTATTAAATTAAATTTTAAAAATGTTGATAAGATAGCTCAACATAATTTTTTCGTATCGACGGCAATTCATAAATTTGGCCATCGGTTCGCTCATATTGAACAAGACATTTTAAAAGGTTAAATAAAATTTGTGAAAATGTGGAAGTCCGCATACACGAAGAACCAATGAGAATCGGCTCACGGCTAATCGGTAATAAACTATCAGCGTCGACGAGAGGAAACAACAAAAATATTGATAAACAAGATCGCAACGGTTTCCTCTCAATTTGTGCTATTCGAAAGATGATTTGCACTCCTCCCAACGAGCATATAAAGTCTTATCAATTTTATCATTATAATTACAATTATCATTCTTATTTTCTCACGATTATTCGATATTGTCTCTATTGTTCAGTGCACGTATCATACGACCGGGTTACGATTACGTTATCGCAGTGGAGGAAGAAGAAAGATTAAAAGGTGTGTGTAAAATCGCATTTTTACGGCGGTATATCACAACATTTGAATATCATCCGAGCGTACTAACAGTCTGAACCGCGTTTGTGGCGTTTTACAAAAAAAAAAAAAAAAAAAATATAGAACGTCGTAAGAAATAATTGAAAAAACTCGATTCTAGGATTGTTCGACTGCGGACATCGCACTGTCCGTCATGGCCCGTCCGTTTCTGCAGATGCTGGACGACCTCGTGGTCTCCTCGGATGGCTCAGCAGTTACAGTCAGCTGTCTCTGCTCCATGTGATCGAGGGTCTTCTCGATCGCCCTCAGACGTTTCTCCAGACTCGTTGTACCGAGTATTCCAACCTGGAGCTGCGGTCCGAGTGGTAATATCGCGAGCAGCCACCAGGTCCACGATGGACCGTCCGGTAATCTGGCCCAGTCCTCCTCTGTTTCGGGCATTTTGCCGAATACCCTCTGAATTTCAGATTTCTGTGATAGGGCGACAGTGTCCCACCATCTCTTGCCTTTTGTCCGAACCTGAAAGACCATTGAACATTGATATTTCTCGTTTTGTTGAAATTTAAATTCGAGTTTCAATAGAACAAACAATTAAATTTTAACTTGAAAAAATTTATTCTAGAATATTGCAAGCCATGTACCTTATCGTGAAGCTCTGAAAGATTTAGCAGGTTCTCGTCCTGTACTAATGTGTCTCTTATAAATTCCACTTGAGCTGTGTCGTACCCATCCCTCTCACCACCGCACAGGACTCTGAACCTTCTACCGCCTACTGTGCTCAGAATGCTACATCCATCCTTGAGCAGTACACGATCTCTGATCTCCAGCATGGTACCATATTCTGCATACCTAACGAAACAAAAAATTTATTAAAACTATTTTTTATTCAGCAGAAATTTAAAAAACTACAAAACTGTTTTAAACAAATGAGTGATGAGTTGATGATCTTAAATTTTCATTATCATTTTACCTTTTGGTTCCAGTGGCTTCTCTGTTGAGACAAGCAGCGATGCCAAACTGACGTTCACCACTCTCGACGCATCTCCTGACCATTAGCCTGTATCTGGGCTCGTAGACGAATAACGGACAGGCCACGCACGGAAATGCAGTCGTACAGATGAAAACTGCAATCTGTTCGCTGCCCAGAGGTCCCAGTCCTTGGGCCAGCTCGAGACGATGACTGGCTACCCTCGAGGCGTATTCCGTTGGTGCGACAACCTTGAGCGCTTTCTCGATGAAGTTGGTGACGATTTTCTGGCTACTAGCCAGGTACTGCGAAAACGGAAGAGGAAAATCGAATTAGTCATGCTTCCTGAATCAGAGGATTCCGCGAAGATTGTGAAAATTTTATGCAGTCGTTCAGTATAGAGATATCACACATTTATCGAATTTATTTACAATTTACCAGTTGCATATTAGCAAAATTTTAATAAGCGGATTCCTCAGAATGCAAGTTCAAATTACAGACTACGTAAGTTCTTATTTCTCGACTCTGACGCTTATCAATTGTTTCGTTCGCGCGTACTCTCTTCGCATAAAAAAATGAACGAGTCAATGGAAACGACAAACAAAGAACAATTGCGACTCTTAAATTCCGTACGACGATGCGGTCGAGTGTTCTGAAAATCGAGTCACGAGAATCCCTCTCCCCCTCTCTCTCTCTCTCTCTCTCTCAATGTCGCTCGCCGGTCAATTGTTGCTCGGCCGCGGTACCGATAAGTCCAGCCTCATCTTGGATCATCGCACCGCGACAAACAAGAGATTACGCCGTGACGATACGAACATACGCCGACAGAGTACATTTTATTGCTCATAAATACGACGTATACGTCCTTGCGTTTGCACAACTGTATAAATTTATCTGCACGGTTGTCAATCGGACAAGATCCGAAAACATTTGCTTGGTCGCGATTGAATCGAGGAGAGAAAAATAGAAAGAGAGGAGAAAAGAAAATCATCGAAGAAGCAAAAAAAAAAAGCTATAACATATAATGTACATACTATATATTTGAAAAAAATATTAAGTAAAAAATTTTCATCTTCAGTGTAGCACTTTCGATAGGTTGCATTAACAAATTAATTAACTGTACATCGTTTTCTCGTGGGGAGTCTCGCCTCTCCAGAGATTTATTGCACGTTAATAGAGTTTAAACTCGCTAACGAGAGATAACTATTCGCTAATTTCCTCTACCGCATTTTGCGAACTCGCGGTATAACTTTCTATTTTCGTAGCTTCTCGCGCTTGTCTGTCCGCGTACGATGGTCCTACAACTCCTACGATTCGAATTCCCAGGAGAGCCTCGCGAGGATTGTGACACCTGCCCGTGGCCTATCTCAGCCAGCCGTTAACGTTACGCCCCTCGCCGATCGAGCCGATTATCGGTTTTGCGGTAAAACGTCGCTTCCGCGTTAAGCCTCCTCGCGTATACCGATTTCATATTTCTGTACACACGACGCGGCATTATCTGCAATACCGCCGACGACAAATAAAACACCCGTCTATCGGACTATTAGCGGTTTGCCTCTCTTTCTATTATCTCGACCGATCGTTTCGTCCGTGCGATTTATATCAAGCTCTTGTCACAGTGAGTCTCGTTCTCAGACAAAGAAAGTGTTTGACTCCAAAAATTTTTGTATCAAATAAATAAGTGAAGAATTTTAATTTTCAAATAGAAACAAACTGTAATCATTCATTGTTAACAATAACAAATTCGACTCAATGCCGAGTCGATAACACAGTTTTAATCCAGACATTACAACATTATCTCTCATCTGGAAAGTGACACCGTGGAAGGATAAGATTTGACTTACGTCGGCGAGTGATGTGACGCAGAGCGGACAAGCCGAGGAGTAATCGAGCGAACGATCCAGGCACATCCAGCAGTACGTGTGACCGCAGGGTGTCGTTACGGGTTTCCATAATAGTCTGCAGCACAAAATGCATTCTAGCTCGCTCGTTGTGCCGGCTGACAGCGGTGGTAATAGATTCTCCGCCGGTCTCCACTCGACTCCTGCAATAACGAGTTTTAGTTTCTCTTCTTATTTCAATCTGTACCGTTCAATTGCCGATAGTTATGGAAATCAAAAGGATTTTCTGCGTCAATCCTTCACTCGCTGGGAAAAAAGCTAATTGATTACACGCCTGACTGACTTACTTCTCAACTTCTCGGCGTCCTGGTAGACTCGGTCCAGAGTTGAGTGTAACTTGGTGTTGCACTGAGGTGCAATGTTCGACAGAAATCTTCTACCGATTGTCTGCTGAAATAAGAACATTTGTTAGAACGTTTTATTTAAAATTTCACTTCTCAAAGTTATATATTTTGAACGATAGAATACCAAGCGTTAAGATTAAGAGGCAAATGTCTCGTTACCTGCGTGAACTCCTCCTCGCCGCCGCTGCTATTGTCTTCGCAGTCTGAGCTATTGAGGCAGGCCCGTCGTATTCTCTTTTGATTGATAAGTTGATGGCGGTTCCTCAAACGCGTCGCGCTATCGGTGCAATTGTATGGCGAGCGTGTCGACAGGGGACTCTGTCGACGCATATCAGGCGACAGGACCTTGTGCAATATCTGAAAGTACAATGTGGGATAATCTAATGGGCGCCTACGTACAGTGAAAGGCGCTCAAACGGGAGGTAGGTGTATTATGCTCGATATGTGTCGTGACATTCAGCGATCGCGAAGGTGAATTTCACTTAGGAAGAAAAATTCCTTCGAGCAATTAAATCGTTCGATTATTTGAGCCATTTGAAATTAGGTATTTTCATAAGTATTTATAAAAATAAAAATAAAATAACGTGAAATAAATCGAGAAGAATTTACAACGAGAGATATATTTTCTTACACAATCGTGAGCCATGAACGAATTGTTACCAATTCAACGCGGTGGCATAATTTTCCAACAGTTACACAGAACTCTGGTAGCGGTTTATATCGTCGTATTAGAGGAAACATTACGAATTGTAGACGATTTACGTTGCGAGATATAACTCGTAGTGTTCGGTGCCGAAAGGGTTGAGCAATGTCGTCGGACGATAAAAGTAAAAGTGCGCGGTCTCTAATCCTCGGGGAACCTTAAGGACCCGGCGAAAAGCCGATTACGTAAAAACAGCGCCTCGTTGCAACCTCGCTCTCTTACGTAATTAGAGACACTCGAAATTCGTTGTTCTCAGTTTGTCGTTAAACTCTATCCGTGTGTATTCTTAATATATGTTTAAACGATGCCAGTCAATTCTCTACACTACTCCCTGAGCATACTTTCGAGTATGATTTGTTTGATAGAATAACGAAGAATGCTCACCCTTGTTAGTTCATGTCGCACCGTTTGAGGATTCCTATCTATAACGACGCTAATGCACAATGCGGAGAGGGCTTCCTCGTTCCTGCCAAGGGCTGTCAGGGCGACTCCTCTCCTGTAGTGACCCTGAAATATTCATCGTATCGTCGTTATACGAACGATGCAATGCGAGGTATCGAGGCGCAAAGCGAGATACTCACCTTACCCCAATCGGGCCGCAATCGTACGGCATGATTGGCATCCGCCAGAGAAGCTTGCGGCCTGTTCAACAACAGCAGAGCGTGCGCTCTATTGCTCAGGTGTAGCGGACTATTCGGTGCTGTAATCAGAACGAACGTGTAATTAACAACGTGTAATCTTGCTATAACATTTTAGTAGTTTTAATTATAGTTATCTCTAAAATCAAATCAATCGAAATTTCATTGATTTTCTCCAATAAAGTATGAAATAAAAACGAGCAAGAGTAGAAATTATGGTCTAGTTATTCAATTGAAATATTTCCCTCATTTTGAGTACGAGAGTGTCCCATTAATTTATAGAACTTTTTGTTATAAACTTCATCGAATTGTGAAAAATCAATTATCCAACGCAACGGGCGTTCAGGAGTTATTCTTCATATCCGGCAATAATCCCGTGCGTTACGTAACGGGCCGATAACGGAATTTCAAGTGCGTCGTGGAATTTCCATGTATCGGAGTTGACGCGAGAGAGCTAGCAGAAATCGCGAGCCACGCACGAATATACGCGAGGTATCTGACCCTGACTGTCGCTGCGATTTGTTAGTTACGCAACGGAAATCGCACGTCGTGCGTTCTTTTCTGTTCGATTCATCGGGTTCATCGCGCTCGTCTGTTGAAACTTGTTCGACGATCGCGAAAACGAGACGAGAATATGGGCTCGTCTGCTCTTCATCGTTTCGACCCATGACCCTGACCAGCTGCAACACGAAACGGCAATTACTCGTTTCGTATTCGTCGAATTTAATCATTTACTTCCGTGGGTTCCTCGAAGTGGCGCGAAACAAAGAAGCCTGATAACGAACCTCGACTCACGTTATAGTAATTCTTATTAATTAATTCGATATATCGTGAGTGATTTTTTTAGCCAATTACTTTGCCTGAATGAAAATTCACTAATTACAGGGTTCTATTATTAACTTCTTCTAGTTGCATCCTCAAAGAGTTTATTGAGCGATCGGTGGGGTAGATTAAAAGTAACTATTCAGTCTGTTATTAGAAATTATCTCGAGACCGAAAATAACTAGAATATTTCCGAAAGGGCTGTCCTGAAAATCAATGTATTTGTATGTCGTGTTCGTCGATGTAAAATAAATTGTAAAATAAATATGAACAGCTTTTATTTTCAGCGCGGAGGTGCATTGAGCGGCAGAGCGGACACGCCGAGTGCATCCTGGCGTTGGCAAGGCAATGTCATTGCCTCCGTGGCGGCTCGCGCGACTAGAGCAGCGAGCCGAGTCCCTTGCCGCATCACGAGCCAGCGCCTCTCGCGCATGTCCGCTACGTGACTATTCTACGTAACGCTACATGCGATCGTCAACTTTATCCCGACTCAGAAAATTATCCTATACCTATTCAATTTCTCGTATTTCTTCATTACATTGTTCTCATTGTCAGTGTGAAAAAAAAACACGCAGAGAAATTCGTACAATGAAAAAAAGAAACTCTCTCGAACGAATCAATCTGTTGTTAAATGGTAGCCTAATGGAACTCCAGTCTGAACGGTTTGAAAAAATTTCAATTCTAATCGATATTGTTATTTTTTTTAAACAACAATAACAAACAACATTATCTATTTTCCAATCAGTACGAAAGTTTTTTAGCTTCGGTCGCTGGTACCTGAGGCAATTTGAGTTACGCGAGTCTAGAAGTGCCGTATACTCGTGGTTATGCGACTCGCGGAGATTGGATAAAAAGCCAGACACGCGCAATCGTTAAAGGCCGCCATTAGTGGTATAACGATAGCACCGCTGGCATTCCTGGCAATGCGCTCGCTTCGAATGCACGCTCGAAAATCGCGGGAGTTTCAGGGAAGGAAATGTTCACGATTCGCGAAGTTCAAGGCATCGTAACAGTTGTTATTCAATTTCTCTCCTGTCCATATTGTCCAGAAAGAAAGATTTAATTAATATTGCAATTGATATCGTATCAATTGATTTCGTGTCCTAAAATAAACAAAGTTGAATAACCGAGTATTACGCATTGCAGCAATTTTTCGTCAAATCCGCTAGAATGCCACTGCACGAGTAAAACCGGAGTCAACCAATTTTCAATTTATCAAACCGTTAATCTACCATCCAGTAACTCGAAATCATGCTTCATTGAAGGTACATTGCGCCGCAATCGCTCCAATCTCTCACCTCAAATGAAAAAATTGCATAGTCCCAACCCAACACGCGATCCTCTGAATTCAATCTACCGAGGAGTATGGCAGTTTAATAGAAAAAAAAAACTCAGAACTGTATTTTTCAAATGATCAAAGTAAAATTTCAACTATTTCGCGTACGCAATCTCTACGAGAGGCATCTCTCCGAGAACACAACTCGTTACAGCAAAAATCGCCACTCTCCGCTGTTTCGCCCGTACGGGATCGCGATCGAACCCTCGTCGGATTAATTGCAGCACGCCGAGGCTCATGAATACCCAAGAGGATTGACGGTATGCGAGAGTCGTAGGTGAGAATCTAAGCTGGTGGTCGACGGTGACCTTCGCGATGAGGAGAAAGAGAGAGAGAGAGAGAGAGAGAGAGAGAGAGAAAGAGAGAGGAACGCGAGTTCGAGAACCGAGTTAACGGACCGGTACACAACGAGTCGGCGAATCGCGCTGAGAAAAAGAACGAGAGGGGAGGGAAAGGAGGAGGAGGAGAGGGGGGACGGGACGAGCCGGAGAAGTAGCGTGGCCGGGTGACCGACCTTTACGTAACGCGCGCCAGCCTGACCGCGGCTCTCTTTCCACGTCCGTCCGTCTCGCTCGCGCTTCGAGCGTGTAAAATGCGCTACTGCGCACACGTAGTCGCGTCTGCCCCTCCCCCCTCTCGCCCCTCGCCGGTGACGTTCTCGCTCGATACGCGCGCTCCTGCTCGCAACAAAGTTGCACTTCTGTCTTCTATATATACCGTTCCCGTCTCGCTCTATCCCCGTCGGGCGTAGAACCATTAGGATTCAAACGCGACGTCCAATTTTCGATTTCTCATTTTCCTCCCAGCTCCACCTTCTGCCCCGCATAATCGCGCAATAACGCCCGATAGGATATAATTACGTAATCGCACCGACGATTTCATAAATGCTATTAGGATTCAAATGTGACGTTTAATTTGCCGCTCTTTGTTTCTCCCGTCGCGACGAGTCGTACCGTGAATTGGAGAACGGATTCAATGGATCTATGCTAGACCGGTAAAAGGAATTCGCTGAATCAACTATGAACGTTTATGTAAAATAATTGCTCGGTTGAAAAGAACATTATCTACGTCCAATTTTTTCTGTAATCGACCAAATTAATTTTATTCTCAATATGCATGAGATATTTCAACAAATTTCCTATCTACGACAGACTTTAACGTGGTAGAATTACCTTAAAACCCGAAAGCAATTATGTCACATGCAAGTCGCTGAAAAAACAGAGTGTCAAAAGAAGAGTTCTCGTTTTGCGATTGTTTGTTATTGTTTCGCTCGCGTACAATACTCGCAATCTTGCGCTAGAGTATATTTAGGGTACGACGAGGTGCGATCCGAGCCGTACGAAAACAACAGCCTGATGCATATATTTAGGGCTCGGCTGGTGCATCGTAAAAGTGCATTTTGATTTTCCAATATGGAGGTTGTTGTCGGACGAACTTTCTTGCACAACGTACAGATTAACTTCTCTCTTCGTTTTTCTTAAAATTGAATTGATTCCGAGTAATATAAAGTGACTTATGAAATACGTGTAAAACACGAAATTTGTTCTTAAAATTGTTACTCAGACTTGACTCGATGACAAACTCGAATTCGCGATTCTCGGCCACCTGTAAATGAATCTTCGAGACGATTCTCGGTAGGAGAAATTCGCACGTGCGCCGAGACGAATGACATCTTCTGGTATCAACGAGGCACGACATCGTCTCCTCTCATTCTCGCGCGCGTCTTTCTATTCTGGCGTCGATCAATAATCCACCACGTGGCACCGGGACAGCAGCGTCCTCCCTCCCCTCTCCCGTTTTTCGGCCACCTTACTCTACTCGCCGCTATACGGCCCACGTCACTTGCCAAATTGTTATAGCTGCCTATTTCTTTTGCGCGATACGATTTTGCATCATCTTTGGAAACCGCGATTCATTTAAAAGACGCCTCTTCTGATTCAGATTTCGAGTTATCGATTAATAATGTTTAATAACAAATATTATTAATTCAGTATCTACATTAATATCATTACTGATTGTCTGTTGTCAATATTTTATGCAATTGGAATAACCTAGTCATTTTCAGCATTATTATTTATATTTTAATCCAATATCATCAGAAAATTTATTATTCACGCAAAATTTCAATTACTTCTACTATAATAGCTGACTTGCATCGATTTATCGAATTTTCACTTCCCAAGCCTGTCATCATGGAATTGAATCATTGTTCGAAAAATATACGTGTACGTATACACAGACTGACGTGACACATGCGACAAGAGCGGAGCGAGAACGGAGGAATCGCGCGTACGTGTCAAACAGCGTTTCTACCAATGGTGCGTGCAATTTTCGTCGAATCGTGTTTATCGGAGCTCTCGCTTGCCGGACGAAAATAATGCCAACTCCTCGCCCCTGCGGAACGTCGTATATCCCCCTTACGCAACTCGAGCGTGGTTGCGCGCTTCTCTACGATACATTCGCATTAATTAAATCGTTTCCTACTTCCTTATTTTTTTTTTTCACCTCTCTTTCGCTCGTCTCCGATATAGCGACACTTGTCGGAACAAAAGTGTATCACTAAACGCGAACCGAGAATTCCTCGATAAATTTGACGCAAATCGGCTATCACGAACAGCCCACTCGGAATTTTTAGATAATTCAGCCAATTTATTCGATATCGTTGAGTTAATTTTGTCATACAAATTACTTTTTTGGTATACTCGAGTTAAAATTATTCCTTGTACTAAATTGACAGGTATTTTTCTTGTGATTCAATGAATTATTTATAACTGCTGTGTTACTCGAGCATTTTTTAGAACTATGCGTTATAATTGAATCGATTTAAAAATTGAATTAGAATGTTACCTAATCGTTATACAAGCCTGTTCTTTATTTAAATATTTGATATTAGGTCAATGTCTCAGAAGACGTCAGGTCAAAATTGGAATTTGAATGTATTTCATAATTAGTAATTACATAAAATGATATATAATTAGTGCCAATTCTCGAATTAAAAGGAGAAAGATTCGATTTCGTGTTTACTTCGTTGAACATGCAAGATGCGATAATGATTAATAATAGACCAACAATCATGAGAAACGGATTACACCATGAATAGCTCGATGAAAACGGATGATCAATCGAGAGAGGGAGAAAGAGAAAGAGAGAAACAATATACAGAATCGCGATTCACGTCTTCATTAGTCATCGGTTTTTCTCTCGTCGCAGAAACAAATCGCATTTTTTTACGCCGTAATTCGATTTGTTATTCTACTCGGAATTTGATAAATGAAAAGGGAGCGAGAAAAAAATAAAAAAAAGAACTTGACGTCGTAATTCACCGAGTCAGAGAGAGAGAGAGAGAGAGAGAGAGACGATAGTATTACGATTAATTCTTATATAAACACTCGTTGGTAATGAAGAATATCGACGTAACGAATAAAAATTTTCCCCTCTACCCTCTAACCAGTCCCTCTTTTACGACAAAATGCTTTTTGTTGCAAAGTACAAACGCACGTAATTACTGTTAGCTGACTCGGACTGATTAGCGTATTAAGAATTTTTCAGATCGCGCGCATATTACATAATTTTTTACTAGAAAATCGCGACGCGTTCGCGAGTCCAACGAGTAGAGGAAAAATGTTTAATTTAATAGAATCAAATTAAAATCTAATTGTTGAACTAACCAATTAGTGGGACCTTAAAATGAAATCATTTGAATATTATTCTTGCGAGTAAAATGATTATTCGTCAGTATTTTAACAAACGAAAATTTGTAGAATCTAAATGAAAATCAAGTATGCACCCACAGCCCTACAAACTTCGCTTCCTTCGCCCTTGTTGTTGCAAAAGTTTTCTCCAACTCGCGAATAGACGCGCTCGTGTCTCCATATTATGCACGAACTCCGCGTAATTAGCGTCACTTTACCGGCTCGTAGTCAATTGAAAAATAAAAACAATTATATAATCGGCTAATCGCGCGTCACGTATTATATTTGCGCGTGGTATGTATCACGGCGCCTACCGAGTCGTCAATAAAAACGTCTCTTAAAATTCGCCGATAAGAGCCGCGATGTATATAAGTGCCAACGTCCAATCGCGGTGGCTCAGGACGAACGTGGGAATAATCGCGATATTGCATTCGACACCGGCCAAAACCGGCGAAACTGGGTTTATATAGAGGATCCGATACCGCGTAATAAATTATTTATAATCTCGGACGAGATCGTGCGGAAACGAGTCTAACTTTCGAAGATGTGTGTACGTACGAGCTCTGGGGAATTTTTAGTCGAATATGCTATATTTTTTCAATAAATAAATGAAACAGCTTTGCAACAAAAATGAAAATGTTGTATCGGTATCTGTAATCCAAGAAATTACGGTCACTCATTTTGTTTTTATCATATGCAAATAAATATTAAATTTATATGAATTTGAAAAGTGAGATAGAATAACAATAATAGAAGTATAATACTACTACTGTTTTCGTTGTTACTGTTATCACTGTTAATAAAAATTTTAAGTTTCAATTATTTTTGCAGCTTGTTACGAGACAATTCATTGCATTGGTACTTTCCGGTAGAAAATTTTTTTCTTTTCTGTTCTTGCAATTTCTGTTTCTTGCAATTTATAACAAGATTCTATCGTAAAATCTTGCAAGAAAATACAGAAATTCCAACGATTGTAGAGAATTGATCGATAAAAGCATTTAACGACTTTCTCCCGACCGGTGTAACCCGTTCTTGAATAGCGAGTATCCCGTAGCTTCGCATACAAGTTATAGCCAAGGTGCTTTTTCACGGTCAAGTACCTCTCTCTCTCTCTCTCCCTCCGAGCTTTCGTTCGATCGAGTTTGCTCGTCTCTGACCTACTCCTGGCCTCGATTGATGAATCGCGAGTTATCCCAAATGAGAATACGAGTATTATTCGGATCTGAAATCGCATTTATATTTTCTTCTAATTTCGGTTTTATCAGTTTGAGATGAAATGATTAATTAAGAGAAGCAAATTTTTTGAAACGAAATAAAGTATTTCCCAATCAGGAGATCATTTCATCGAATCACCAAAACATTCTCCTAGCATCTGCTGCTTTAAAAAAAAACTCTGCTTCCAAATTTAAAAGAATGCAAATGAGCATGAGAATATGCAATTCGTATCGAGAATTTCCCAGATCGGTATTCATTTTTAAAATCAACGATATTCACGACTTCCCGATATCTCGTAAAATTTTTGAAACTTTTTCGAATTTGATAAGACAAAATACGCGTAAAAGTTATATAAGTACAAGTACATAACACGCGTTACGAGTACATTTGAATTTCCGTGTAACGTTCGAAAATCGTGATACATAATGAGAAATATAATGAGAAATTTTCCTTGGCAAAGCCGAGCGAGTGATCTGAAAACACATAACGCGTGTCTGAATTTTCGAAAAAATTTCGATGCTCGCGTTACGTGTGCCGTGGTTCTTACCTAAATTCCCCTACTTCTTCTCGGTTTCAATCGACCGATTCACGAAACCAATGCCGTATATCGCGCCCGAGGTTGCGCGCGTTCTCGGCCCCGCACGTTCATGCGCGACGCGCTCGTCCTTACATAACGCATTTTATTATGTAATTGACAGAAAACGACGGACACCACGCACGCGCGAGCGCTCCCGTGCTGGGGCTTGCGTGAATCGGCGAAAGTGTCGCAGTTAACGGGACGGAGCCCACAAAAGCGAGAGAGAGAGAGAGAGAGAGAGAGAGAAGAGTTAGATTTCGATGCACGTGCGCCACGTGAGTCGAGAAACGTAGCCTGTTCCTACGAATAATTAAATCTATCGGTCATGCCGAATTATCTAACATCGATAAATTATCACGGTGTACAAATCTAGGCACTGTACAATCGATTTTTAATTGACTCGATTGAATAACGTTACCTGCCTGGATTCGATAGACGGAGAAGATCTCGAGGGAGAAAGATGGACAAATAAATAGATGTGAAATTTTGTTGGAGCTACTTGATTTTTATTTCAACGTGTGCAAACATAAATATGATAAATTCTCGGTTCCAGGGCAATTTTATCGAGTTGCCGAAAATAGATTTACTAATCGATGCGGATACATTGAACACTCGGTATGAATGTATCAACGAAATGATATCGAATAAAACATAAATAAAGAGTCGCGAGAGTGAAAGAGTTTGTGAATAGAAGCGGGCGGCTCGGCAGCGCGGGTGTACACACGACGACTCCTCGTAACGCTCGCGAGAGCGTTAGATAATATAACGATGCTCGTGCGGCAGCTACCGCCGCAGCGGCCGGGATTCTAGTGTCAACGTAACCATTTATATAAATCTATCGTTACGCAATCGGGTCGGTCGATCGCACTCAGCCGGGCTTACGAGAGAAGGACGGAACGAGAGAAAGATCGACAGCGAGAGGAGAATTCGACCCTACGCGACACATCCTCGTCCACGCTTCCCGATACACTCCGACTCTCGGCTCGATTCGAGCGAAAATTTCGTAGCGAGTAACGCAAAGTTCGTTCGCGAATCACCGATTCACCCGTCACGTGAGCACCCGATCACGTTTCGCGGCTCTTACCGGAGAATTTCGTTCTGTTATGCACTCGTGATTTTTCAACTTCCCTCTCAGAGCTCTCCCGTATCGCACCTCGTACGCGCATTGGCGCAACGATCGATACGAGGTTGATAAATTATGTAACGAAAGGGTATACGTCGAACGGGATTTTTACGAAATTGATCGATATGCGAATCGAGTTCGATGGTATAAAATCGTCAAATATTGACTCAATACGGGCCCAATTACGTGCGACATCCGTTTGCCGATAAAACAAGAGGGAATTGATCTTTTTTTCCTCCTTTGGCGTATTTACTATTTCTCCATTCATAGGAAATTTTGGTAGTGAAAGCTTTCTGGTTGAACTGCTCTTACCAGTGTAAGGGGAATAAGTAAATTTATTGAATTCTAATTTTACAATAACAAATATGTCAGATCGATTAGACAATGAATCAAAATTAATTTGATCATTTATTATATAAAAATAAACGAAAAATTGACTCATTACGTAATCGAATATCACCGTTACCGTAAGGTAGCTCCGAATTATATTAGCTAGCTATAAGTTAACGATTCCATATCTCACTAACTTCACTGAATGAGTTTAATTATAGATTTCGCTGAATTTTCTGGTCACGTTTCGACGTTTTTCAATACTATCATTTACACGTTTGATGTTCGTGTTTTTTTCTAAGATAGCGGCGATTGCGGAATTGAATAGGAAAGATTAAGTAGGTCAACGCAGATCGAAAATTTATTTTTAAATCAATAAAATTGCCTCTCTCGAGCGATATAGAGTCCTCTTATAGGACGCTAATAACGGTAGTGCTCTTCCGGCGTGATATATATATACCCTGATGCTCTAGTGCGAGAGTAATTCGGATATTGTCTTCCCGATGTGGTATCCTCTTCCGGCTGATACGATAAGAAAGAACGGAATTCGATATGCGCGCCGGGTGACTCGCACGTTTCTTTGTTTCAGTGTAAGAGATCTTTGCCTCGTTTCGTTTAGCTCCCATTTTGAGAAAGCCTAGTGCAACATATCGTATGAAAAACTTTGATAAATATTTCATACAAGATTCTCTTCCGTTTAGCAAAAAAACGAATTTTTAATTGCTTGATTCGTTTCAATAAAATTAAATTTAGCGCAATCGATAATTAGGGTATTTATGAATATCTCGTTTAGAAGAACTTTACACCGATATCCCAAATTACGTTCCGAATATCTCCCTCTGATCTCGAACGAGATAAGAATAAAGAGAATCTATCCTAAGAAGCAGCGGCGGAAAATTGAAAAAGAAAAGGAGCGAGAGAGAAATTTCGCAGATTCCGCGGGCGCGAGCGAGGGTGAGAGTGGCGTTACGCGTGTACGCACGCCGGTTCCGAAAATAAATCCCTCCGGTTGTTGTTGCCTCCTCGTTCGCGTCTCGCCCTCCGCGCGGGGCAAAGGTGAGGCGGTTGGTGGGGGTGTTCGAGGGCACAGAGGGCGGCTAATGCACGAGAGTTACGCGCGAGCGTCGCGACAGATGGCGTCTCGCCAGCGGGGTAGGGAGAAAAGAGAGAGAGAGAGAGAGAGAGAGAGAGAGACGAGGTAGGAAAGTGTAGGAGTACGTGCAAAGTTTACATAACAACCGAGAGAACAGAGTTTGACAGTACGAGGAACACGTGACCGGACCGCGATCGAACCGTCTGCTATCTTATCTCGGCAAATATGCCTTTAGCGGCTCTCCCTCTCTCGGTGTGTACGCCCGTTTACACGTCTTACGTGTGGATGCGTGTGTACGCGTTATTCCTTTTTTTTTTTTCGCTTTATTATTCCACCGAACGTTTTACGTAACTGTCAACGCGAGCGCGCGCGCGTATATCGATTGGCCGCGTGGAATTCAGCGCGGAGAGCTCCTCTCGGGACTATCCCGAATCAACTTTTTCTCTCTCCGTCTCTCTTTCACTCCGGCTCTATTCATAACGTCTAGTTTTTCGAATACGACGTTATACAATTCTTCGGAGCGAGGCTCGTCTTTCTCCCGAAAACCGCTACTAGGAAAGGCTGGCAACACTCGTTGTAACGAATCTTGTATTTAACACTGGAAGATTTAATTGAATATTCGTACAGATATTTAAATTTACAGCTGGCAAATATTAAAATTCAGTAAATTCAACTAAAACTGAACATTAAACTAAATTAAAACTATTATTTAGTTTTACAACTGTTTTTAATTTAATAAAAATTTTCGAACGATTATCAATTGTAATCGGAATTCGTCGAGTCTTTTTCAGTGGAATCTTTTTCACATTATTCCGAAGGTGGGGAGGGTGTATATTATCCAGTGTTGTTCCTCATTATCGGAATTTCCACATATATACGTACAGCCGAGAGCACGACGGAGTTCGCCAAATCGCGGTCCAAGGCCGCGCATGCGCCAACGTCGCGCCTTCTGCCGTCGCAAGGGGTTCGTTATATAAGGTCGATAACTCGGTTACACGTCGAGTATCGCGATTTTTCGGCGAAGCGTGATAAAGGACGCGACCGTGCCCGGGAAAGTTTTATCGTCCTGGCTCGTTCGCGAATTATCGATAACGAACGTTTGTCTCAAAGTACGAGTAAAAAAAAACACACACCGGCGAAGATTATAAATCAATTATTCGACAAAATTGAAATCATTCGACTTTCCGCGGGTGATTACCTCATCTCTTTTTGTCAAACGCAATTGACGCAATCGAATAAATCACTCTAGATACACCGAGCTCGCTACTCGTTAGATATTACCTAATTAAATTGTCAATTATGTAATTCGGTGTAACAAAAACCGGCTCTGTTTTTCCTCCGCGCCTTGAAACGAGGCTACGAAACGATAATATCGTCTCCGAGGGAGAGGTCAATATTATATAACGTACGACAATGGAATTTCGATTTCCCAAATCGGGACTGCTGTCTCTTCGACTCTGGCGGTGATCAGACAGATTTTGTCGACGCTAGACGCGAAAATCGGAAACGTTAACGAAACTTGGAAGGCACTCGAAGAAATTCCGAGTGCAATCGCGAACGAGAGAACCGAATTTTTCTGGGGGTTTCATTATTGCAGTCGATCCGAGCGTTTACAGGCGCTTTTAATCCGAATTATATTCCAACCGCGCGCCACGCGAAACGTTTTCGTTGTTGTTGCAAGAGGTTATACAATCGCTTAGTTATCCGCGTTACACAACGATACGGTACATTAAAGGCGCATCGATTTGTAATATACCGAGGGGAGCTATTTTGTGGAAAAGTCACTGGAGATGAATAATAAACCAAGATCCCGAATTACACGAATCTCTAATCAGTAGCGAGAAAACAATTTTTCGAGCCCATCCGACCAAAAGAGATCTCAATCTGCCGATAGAGAAATTCTATAATTATCCTATAATTTATTTCACATAGGTACGATAAAATATATCTATTCATAAAATATTATTTATGAATTATCATATATCGATGTATTCCATTGAAATTTCATTCTATTTTGCATTAAATTTTTTCGATAGTATTGAAATAGTCACTTTTATTTCTTGAGAGTTCGTTTCTATCTATGAGTTAGAAAAACGTACGTAATCTTTGAATTACGTAAGACGAGTCTCCGAAAGTTGGTCCGTGCCGTGTAATAAATGGTGCCCGACGAGGAATCGCCGAAAACTCGGTCACGAGTCGATTCTGGAATCGACCTCGCGGCGCTGAATCGCATCAGCGGTAAATAAATCGAACCGCGAGTGCGAAAAGTCATAACGCTGCGCGCTCGCCGACTGATTCTTCGCGATATCGATCGTTTGGTAATATATAACGTATTGCCGATTACGTAAAACCCGACGGTGATTTGACTTCATTCGCAACCTCAAATTCGTACTCGCGCGCACGCGGATTATCGTTCGATGGTTCGATAAAGCACCGATTAAAAACGGAACTAATTTGTTTATAAAATACCGCAATACCGAAATAACTCGTTATCGAGAGTGATCTACTCGCACGAGGAAAGTATTCTTCGCCAGTAAAATTTATTATGTTCTATTCAAAACTGAGAATTTTTGCTAACTCGATTACAGATAGCAAAAGAATTTCTCGCGAATATGAACAAATTGTTTTCGATCAACAGTCCTATTTGCGCGGGTTTGAAACGAAACTGCAATCGCTGGGAATTGCAAAAGCACCCGATAGTCGAGATCATTTCGTAGTTTCTCTCTCTCTCTCTCCCTCTCTTTCTTCCTCTCGTGTGTTTTTTTTCGCAATTCTCAGTTGCAGTCCCAATCGGAGAGGTGAATGCTCGCCACGTACGTCGGATATTACGAAAATGTCGTCTCCAATTTACCGGTATTGCACGGTCTCGCGGTGTGTCGCAATGGCGCGCGTATCCCGCGCTAAACTCGGGTTACACCGGGCCGCGCGCTACACACAACACGAGTTGGGAGAAAAGGTGCCTCGGTATCAGCTCGCCCCGTTAGATCCAGTCTATTACATGAAAAAAAAAAGTTGCCCAAGATAGAGCAAAGCGCCGAGCGTGTCGCAATATCGGTTCGCACGGAATAAATTCTCATTCTCCCCCTCGCGCTCGGATCGGAGAACCGAGATTCGCGAAAAGTATTGGCCGCCGGTCAAACTCGCTTGCGCAAAAGTCTCTTCGGACATTTTTCAACGCGATCTCCAATTTTCGCGATTAACTTCGCATCGACTATATTTGTCGTAGTTACCCTCGATTTATTGAGAAAATTCTTTAGTGGGATAGATCTAGGTTATGCTATAAATTTGTATCGTTAGGTAAATATTAAGTAGCTTTGAAGGATTTTTATATTTTGTGTATTTAAAGGTCAATTAAACTGAAAAAATTCAACAGATTTACTTTTGCGATACGGGTTAGAGTGCATCGAGTTTCTCAACAAGCCTGATAGAGAAACTGAATGAGCAATACACGTTCGGTATCATTTCCACAGGCCGGAATTCCAGCGAAAACTCGTAAATGGGCCAAACCATCTTGAGATCGTGTCGAGTGGGCCGAGGCTTATTAATAAAATACACATTACGGACTAATTCGACGAGCAGTCGACTGTGTTTGCACATATTGCGGATCGATAACGGCATCGGTAAACGCCGCTCGATCGACGAATCCACCGATTTCGCGGAATTTTCGTTTTTCTAACGATAATCGATATTTGCACGATCGAACGAAAATCGATGTGACTTTACCGTTAGGGACGGCTGGTGAAAATCCTCGTGTAGGATTAAACGGTGAATCACGATATATTGACGTGTACCGGCGAATGAGTAAGACAGAGTGGCGTACACGTCGAGCGCGCGACTTACGTAATTGACTGCGGCTGAACCGAACGCACGCCGGAAAGTGGGCGACAGACTCTCTATAGCTACGCATTATAAATTCGGATCAATCCGTTTCCCGCGATTCGCTCAATTTTCTTTTTTCGCGTAGAAATTTAGATTGCATCCTTGTTATCCTGCGTTACGAATCGGGAGAGCCAAATATAGCTTGTTTTCAATTTCAATCGAGAATTGCATATTTTACGATTTCTTTGTTCGAGTGATTCATTTCATTGAAAATAAGCGACCTTTTTAGTGAACTCGACGTTCGTACAGTTTTTGTCGATTCAATTTTTTAATGCCCGGCAGGATAAAAATTTAATTCTTTAATGTAGATATACGTATTATGAGAAAAAAGTTATGCGCGTTTAGCGCACATGGTTAACAAATTATGAACGACAATATGGGTCATTTTAACACGCAATGCATAATGACTGCGTTTTTTGCTAAGAACTCAGCCATAAATTCACGATATGAAATGAAAAATTGATTATTCAACCTTTAAAATCGACCTTTTAAACATGCACCAGAAATCATTCTGACATAGTTTTTTTTTTTGTTTATAATCGGTTCAATTGATGCCAGTGCGAAAAAAATAAATTTTAAACGAATATTTTCTATAAATATTATATTACACATCGCATGCTATATAAATTATGAAAATAAATATCCATATTGTTAATAAAAATTGTCAATTTTTCAACCTTGTATAATCGGTACAATTGCGTTATCAAACGCAACGAGTTTCTACGCAAACCCGGTGTTAGAATGAAAAACGTGATAAACCATGGCCGGTTACATGCGGGTACCTTCATCGAGACGCGAATAAGCTTATTTTAATAAGCAATACGTAATCGCGCTCGAGCCACGTAACGCGCGATATACGTGAAAACTTTGCTACAACTGGTGAGACCTTCGACGGGTACCGAGGCTGAGAGAGCTCCGTGTGTATCAGAGCCGCGCGTTGGACACGATAGCGCTGACGATCTCAGAAATAGAACTATATATATACAAACACGAGGCCCAAAAAATCATCTCACTCGGTTTCTTTTTTTTTCTCTGATGTCACGCATTTTTTTCCAACGAATGAAAAGATCTATGGCACGATCGGTATCGATACCAAGAAAATGATACACATTCGAAACATTCTCTTCATTTGACGGCAACATTTGGTTGAAGATTTGTTAGTTGCGATAAAGAAGCGTAGCTTTTTCTTACATCTACAATGAATCATAAATGGTGTATCCGTACGTTATAATTATCATGAAATATATTATCTAAATTCAATTGAAAATATACATTGCCCCGAATGGAAAAACGAAACTGTTCTCGCAAAGCAAATACAGGTACATACATCCAACTTGCGTTAATCTGGATCGATAACTCGATCGCGTAACAAGAAGTATAAAAAAAAAAAAAAAAATAACACGTAGCGCTTATTACATAAAACTTTTTCAAATTATTCTTTCGTTCTCCCTCCGCCGTGCAGCCCCCTCTCATACTTGCCTTGACACATTTCGCGACGCAAGAACATGGCGGATCGATTTTTCGCCGGGTCGGTTATTAAGTAATCGAACTCTCGACTCGCGCGAATCACCAATAAAACGGCTGAAATCTAGCGGAGCGTGATACCCGTGGGTTGCGAGTGGTTACCAAACGTAAAGGTGCTTCTTTTCTCGTACATATTATGCTTCTTCGTTTTCATTTTTATTCATTTCATTTGATATCACTTTTATTTTATTTTTATACATTTAAAAGTCAAGATTCTGCATGTAATTAAACCGCAATGTGATTCTGTTTCCCTTTCTCTCTCTCTCTCACACACATTTCTGCAAGCAAGCGTTGACTAACGATTCTTTTCGCAAGCGTCTTTGGGCAATCGGAAATTATATAACATTAACTCAGATTCTTCTTTTCTCAAACGTTTTGCAACGATGTAGTTGTACGCATAGATTTCAAACAAACTCTCGTTTGCTGATTTCATCGAGAAATTTGTCCTTGAATTACGTGCGAATTTCGAGAATTTCGTGGATGTTGGGAAATTATGAATTTTATGAAACAAACTTTGATATTGCCGATCGGTTCAAGATAATCAACTCGAAATATATCGCTACTCTCAAGATAAAAAGTAAATACGAATTCGGATCTTTGAAATCTGATTTACGAATTGGTAAATCTGATTTTAACTCGGTAATCATAAATCTCGCTGATTTCTATCGTAGTTCGGCTCTAAATATGCATATTTACTTATGCACTATGCACCGTACTGTGATTAATAAGGAGCAATTAAGTTACATCGACTGATTAGATTTAATGAAAATGAGCCAAATCGTATATTAATTAGATTTTATAAAAAATAAACTTTAGGAAATTCCCAATATTTTGATTATTTTTTTTAACCTACTTTTTAACTAATAAAAGTGATGAAAAATTGTACACCTTAATTCGTACCACATAATTCTACGAATATCCAAAATTTCAGAATGATTGTAGCGAAGAATGCGAGAATCTAACCCTGAATTCCGAATTCAATGAGAATCGATTTGTTTTTTTGCAACAATTAACCAAGAAGCAGCGTTCTATTCTGCGGTTTATACACGTCGTTGTCCGACGACTTTAATTATAACCCGCCCTATAGAGAAACAAAACTCGTTGATTCGAAAATACTTGGAAGTGGCCCGAGAGAGGCAGGAGCCTACGGAGGTGGGTATTCGCGGCGCGAGGCGTAGACGTTGCTCCGATAAATTCTACTCCCGTTTCGTAAAAGCGCGCATCTCACGCGATACATTCGTGAGTCACCCCTCGCGACGAAATCCAGTGACAGTAATTTCGAGATGACCGCGTTGAAAAGGGAACGAGAAAAAATAAGAGGATATTTCGATCGAAATATTAATTCTTGGAGTCCCATAAAACTCTCACTTTAAAAAAATTTGTTTAACGATAAAAAAGTTGATGAAAAATTTGATTCATGAGAGAAAAATTAATCACGATAGCTAAATGGTTATAGGTATATTATTTAACTAGCTGATAGTATTATATTTTAAATAAAAAAAAAGACTGATCCAATTTTGTGCACGTGTGCAATTTTGATATTTCTCTCAGCGTGAATTCTTTTGGCGCGTGACTTGTGAAATCGGGGAACGAAAAAAAAAAAAAAAAAACGAGGAGGACGAGCGAGCCGGGCGCGTATGCAGGTGGCTCGTACGATTTTCCTTCCCCGTCCATGCGAGAGCTCTTTGTTTCGACGAGACCGTTCCACGTTTCTCAAAACGACCGGCGCGATGTCCCTTGACTCATCGACAGCCGACTTTATACGTAGCGACGTTGGTTTATGTAACGCCTCGCTCGAATACAGCTAGCTCGCGCGCCGATACATTGTTCAGGAACTCGATAAGTTACGCACGAAATCAATTATCGGTATTATGTAATTTTCGCTTGGCAATCGTACCCCGTCGATTAATTTTGTTATTGCCCATTCCGATATCGAATTCCCCCCCCCCCCCCCC
>NCVS01000667.1:69235-93239 GCA_003055095.1 Goniozus legneri
CCCCCCCCCCTTCCCTCCTCGCGCTTTGGTACAACTTGTACATCTACGCGTCGTTACCCATCGAATTATATAAGTTCTCGCGCGGTATTTATCGGCTCGACATTTTTCTCGCTCTTCTCCGAAATCGGACGCGGTTTTATCGTCACCATTTATCGGTTTTCAAGACAAACAGTTCGCGAGCCTCTACGCGCTCGCTAACGGAGATTCGTGTACGAGGGAGCGAGCTGCTGGCTTTCGTGACGCGACGCGATAGGAGAGACCGATTTACCGAGAATAATGACAGCCTCGCGAGGCGCACGTGCGAGATAGCACATACGACCGTGCAGCTCACTAATCCTTCGTTTTCTCCATAAACGGTGAGGATTCCCCGATCGACCTGAGCCAGATACGGAATTGAGTTTCCTTATCCGACTTACATTTGACACATCCTTCGAAATTAGCAAAAAATTATGACATTTGTTACTTTTTTGGCATATCAAAATTTATCGTCGTACTAAAGATTATTAATTAAGTAGAAATAATAGAAAATTTCGATGATTGCGTAAGTAAATTTTACCGATATCATTTGCTGCATTTATTGGGAATTTTTTACACGCGACTATCATTCGCTGATTGTTTTAGTGACTTTCCATTGAGAATTGCTAAATACGGTTGAAAAAAAAAAATTGTAAAATTAATTGAATGTTATCAGAATAATGGCAAAAAATACGATAATTACAAAATATGACCGTTTAAACGAGATGAGCCACTGTCATCTGAATTACAGTTAATTTTATCGAAGCAAAATACTTTTTTATCGGCAATCAGCGAGAAAAAGAGATTCAATTTCTAGTATTTAATACGAGACACGTTCTACTTTGCGCGTCTGGTGATCTGCCTGGCAGGGTGGACGAATTGATATTTCACGAAGGCGTTGTTGCGCGCTCGTCGCCGGGTTTGGAACAATCCGGCGTTTCGCATTCGAGCGGCGCGCTATATCCTCTCTCGTGGGGCGTTATATAAGAGCCGTCTCTCAGACTGGCCGTGAACTTACCGCAGACTCTCTCTCTCTCTCTCTCTCTCTCTCTCTCTCTCTCTTTCTCTTTCACCGCCCGGCCCAACAGTCGCACGCGTCCTTCTTCACGCACGGTGCATTCTCTTCGCGACTCGTCACGAGAAAGCGTGCATTCGCCTATATATCGCTATTAGCTCCTTTCTCGCCTCTTTTTATTTCATCTCTCTCTCTCTCTCTCTCTCTCTCTCTCTCTCTCTCTTTCTCTCTCTTTCTCACTCATTCGTCGTAAATAACTTTTCACCTTCTTGGAATAGCTCTTTCTCGATTTAGAACATCCGAGCGGTTCGATCGGTTTTTATTTTTTTTTTCGTCGAAATTAGAAAACCGCGAACGATTCGCCACGTGACCGCTCCCTCGTGATCGCGTTATCGACGGGCATTTCGGACAATGGGGGTTACGTGAGTCTTTCAGAGAGTCTGATTTTTGTAATGAAATTTTTCTCCTGCGAGAATCCGCGAGCGTGAAGATTAAACGAGCGATTCGGATCTCGACCCAAAAGTCGTTGTGGGGGCTTACGGGATTGGCGATTCTTCGCAAAACGCATTGTACGATTCGTGGTATTCTCATATAATTCTCGGTATTACAAGTTATTACTTTGACCTCAATACTGCGTAGCCGAGCGCAAGGCGGCGTAACATTGTGCATATAGCCGTACAGTATCGCGGCGTGAAAGCAGATGAAAAGCCAAGAACCCACGCTATATACTATACGTCGGGATTCCGAGAACCCGAGTGTTAATCAGCTTCTATTCCCGTTGCATGCCGTGATTTCGCGTGTCGTCGGTATATACGCGATTACCAATTAATCGGCCGAGTCACTGAGCCCGATAGATAAACTATTGCAGTTTATTTTGAAATTCATGCCGCTAGAAAAGGATCTCGAATCGGTTACGCTTTTTCAAATTAGACTACTAAATTGCCACAATCAGCTTAATCGTGTTTTATTCATTAGAATAAAAATCAAGCTTCGATAACTACTTTTGGAACAAATTAAAAAGCATAATTAAAATATTTGAAATTAAAACAAATATTAAAATATTGAATATTTAAAAATTCATTTGAAATAAATATTTCAGTTTCTAATTCCTCGGTTAATCGGTTGGATTGAAAGAAAGCAAGAAAATTATACTCGGACTGGATTAAAATTAAAAATCGAAATGTTCAACAGCGAAACTGATTAGCGCTCTCCAAGATTCCGCTGTCTCGCGCGGAACAAAGAAATAAGAGACGAAAGAACGCCCGAGCCATATGGTATCAATTACGGAGGAAGGAAGGGGAGGGTAAAAGAAAATACGAGTGAAAACCCGCTGGAAAAACAAGAAACGGACGAAGTAAAAGAGAGAAGAGAGCGTCGAGATATGGAAGCCCACCTTCAAAGCCGCGCTCGTATAAATAGCATCTGCGAACGATTATCAAGCTTACATGTGTTCATGCACGCTCTCAGCGAGCGTCGACCTAGTCGAGCCGCGAGCGCGGTTCAATGTATGCAACGAACGTCTGCGCGCAACGCTCGAACCACCGCGAGAACTATAGAGCCAATCCGATTACGGGTATCCCTGAAATATATCAAACGCCGAGAGGGTGGCCCGAAAAACAAATCGACCTCTCGCGAAAATAATCGACCGAGTTGCATCGCCTCGTGTTTGCGATGTATATTAATAAAGCGACGTCTCTCGCTTGTTCTCTCTCGCCCGATAAACAGAGTAAGAACCGATAAACGAGCGAACGATAACAAATCGAGAGTCGCGCAAGCCGGAAACGTCGTTTCGCCGAATACCACCGAAAAATCGGCTGAATTTTAATCGAGACCGCGATGGATTGTTCTCGGCGAGACACTTGTGAAAATCCTCATCTATAAATACCGGTGCAGCCAACCCGATCGCGAAAAAAACCGGCCGGGAATTATTTTCGCGTCGAATTAAAAATTTTAATTCCTTGCCGGAGATGACGCAGATGGCTGGATTTTTTTTTTAGTAACAACAACATTGGCGGGAAAGGAAAAAAAGGCGAGAGAGAGAGAGAGAGAGAGAGAGAGAGAGAGATATCGCGCTTTAAAAGATCCGCTCCGAATCGGGCGGTAGATAGTGTTGTTACCGCGCAGTAAACAACTGTCACTGCGAATGAGATCGCGCGTATCGATCTGTCAAAATTTAATCGGGCGGGATGGGGCCGAACGAGGGCTGGTGGGATCGCAGAAAATCGTTATATGTAATTGAATACTTCTCGTCCGATATTTGGAGCTCTATTTCCCCCGACTTTTTCGCTACTACTTTCTAAAAATCAATCTATCGAGAGCGAACCGACTTTTATTCTTCTCAGTGATATCATTTTAGTATTCAAAGATGAATTGAAAAATATTGAATTTCGTTCGACTGTTGACATTGAACTCAAACACTACTCAAGTTTTTCATTTCATACTTCGAGTGATTGAAACCCAACCTAGTGGCATTCAATCAAGTTACCCTCCACCAAGAAATCCGAAAGACCGAATCTTGGGATTCGGAGGGAATAATGGAGTACTTGTACTCACCGAGCCGCACGGCCAAGTTGTATCTGTCGAGGGCCTGACCGAGGTGACCCTCCTTCATGAAGAGGTCGCCCTCGTGCCTCGCCCTACTCGCCTCGGCCTCCCTCGGCCACCACCTCTCGACGAGCCTCTGCACGAGGACGTTCGTCTCGCCGTGCGTCGTGACCTTCTGTCCGCACGCACGGCAGTTCCTCCCCAACTCGACGCAGCTCCTGCAGTAGGTGTGACCGCAGTTGAGGGTCACCGGCTGATACAGCGTCCCCTCGCACTGGGGACAGGCGAAGGTCGAGTCCGACCTGCGCCTCGAGTTCCCATGAGTGTTCGTTCCCGCGAGATCGTCGAGCAGCGCGCTCGTGAGATGCCTGAGCCTCTCCGGGGGCACGGTGCCCATCGCCAGGCACCTCGCGTACACGCCCATGGAGTCGCGTATCCTCCCGCACTTGGCGAGCGAGTCGCCGTAGCCCACGAGGGCGTTGAAACTCGGCGACTGTTGCTTCAGGCTCCTCTCGTACATCTCGGCCGCCAAGCGGTAATTTCGCGAAGCAAAGGCCTCCTTCGCTATGTCCGTCATTTCAGAGATTCCGAATCCTATTTAATCACTAGCCTCTTACACATAAACTGACCCCACGAGAGCCTGGAGGAAGACGCGCGGTCCTCTAGGTGTGCGGATCGATGGGCTGCCTGAACGCGCGGTAAAAGCCGCTCGCGGCTGACTTGCAAACGCTGAAAACTCGGGACATGTTTTTAAAGGGGTGAGGTTGGCGAGTGTGTCAGAGCATCGACGGGAGAGAAAATTCAGCCCACCCCCCCTCCCCGGCGAGATTTCGCGAGGAACTCTTTTTCCACCCCTCTCTGCGTAGAGGCACTGCACTGTGAGAACTGTCTCCTCGCCGTGGAGGATTATTATTCCAGAGTGTGAGAGCACGCGCGCACCTTTGACAACCCGGTACGCGAGTAACCCTCGAGGTTATCGAGCGAATCACGTAACCGTGTGCGCTCGTTCGCTATCGTACGTAAAGGGGTGCGCTGGCGCGCGAGACACGCAGCGTTAACCGTGCGACGGTCCGCTGTCGACTGACTCGCGAGCTGTCAGTTGGCCCGCTCGTGCCACTGTCAGAAAGTAGAGGCGCGCTAACGCAACGCTCGCCCGGTTCGGTGCTGCCCGCCGTTACGGGTGGGAGGTGGACGCGCTGGCGCTGCTCGTGTGCCGGCACCATGCCGCGAACGAGCGCTCTCGGGTGGGGGAGACTCCACTCGTTCGACGTCAGCGCCTCTCCGCGGTCGCTTCGCAAACTCTTTCTCGTTTCGCGCCGGTACCAAAATCATCTCGCGTTTCTCGTCAAACTGCAAAGAAAAAAAAGGAGAATGGTGGAATTGGATTTGGTAAAATTCAGCTGGATAATAAATTGTCTATCATTTTCTTCGATGGATATCAGTTTCGTTCAAATATCAATCGAATGGCCTGAATAAATTTGTTGTTTTGTGGGCAAGAATCATCTAAAGTGCGAATTTTCGGGGAAAGTCTGGGAGATTAGAAGAATGGAAGGAACGTTGATTGTTTCTTAAATGATGTATGTATAATAAAATTTAATCAAGATTCATACAAGGAAGTATCAAGATCCAATTTTTTTTTATTAATTATTACATTTTCTTATTATTATGTGTTTTAGCTCAACCGATTTTTCTGAATTTCTAGATAAATTTATTGATTTATTCTTGTTTGTGGCAGGACGAAACGCAAGTACGGACGCACGAGAACCTACGACAATTAGCAATTGCGTTAATCGACCTGTGACGCTGAACGTTATTGAATGACCCTCTGTAATCTCTCTTGTTACGGAATCACCACTGGCTAGTTCGCTCGCGCAACGTGTCCGAATAATCTGCTTTCACCGTGCGACACTAATTATGCTATCGCATAACGCCCTTGATTCGATGAAGAGAATCTGTGAGGATTCTCTCCTGTGTCTACTTACTCAATCGCGATTATTTCCCATCTCAACGTAATCCCATAATCGTTATTATTGCTTTGAGCGTAATTGTCGATCTCGATTCTTGAGCACTTTGATACTCGATTCGTTCAAATTTCCTCGTTTCACACTGAAATAGACACAGAAAGTGGAAAGGTAGATAATTATGCACACATATACACTGAGAGAAGAAATTTGTTAAATTAACAAAATATATTTAGTAGAGATAAATTTTGTTGGATGAAATTATTGTTTTATAAGTACAACTATATATTTATTCAATCGTACCAAGATCTGGTTGATCTAGTCATTTAAATGTATTAAATAAAAAATATATTTCATTGCTTCCATAGCACCCCGCGGTTGTGTAGATTCAACAAAGTCTTCTTTGACTGAACAAATTACTTCTCTCAGTGTATAGTGTACTCACTAAAATGACGAAAACATATGTCGGCGCAGAATGCGAGAATCGGTGACGAAAATCGCGTCCACGACCTTTCGCGGCTAGCGAGATCCGAGCGTAGGTTAGTATTTGCGATGCGCGTATGATAATATTCTTTGATCGATTTTTTATGCGCGGGTTATCCGCTTTCATAAATATTTTAATTAAATACGGTAGCTCATTAGCACACGGAATATTCATACGATCGGAGATAGGCCGTTAAAAATAAACCTATAAAGCGTCTTGTCGTATCGTTCGAACTCGTAGATCGTGATTTTGGATCCGAGCGTGACCGTTAAATATAGATAATCCGATCTATTCTGACGCCCACGCGCTTCGTAATTGAACGAATTTGTAATTCATCGACGTACATACAGTCCAGTCGAAAACTGCGAGCTCGGCGATATTTATTATTGAGATACCTTGGCGGGAATATAAAATGTATAAACATATTTATCTGGTTACTTACATAAGGTATTTGTGTCGTATAAAGAGGCACCTTCGCTGATCGCAAAACAAATTCTTAATCATCGAAACGCGGCGCATCTTGCCGTTATGTAAATGGTTTATGCGCGAGACAACACACCCGACATAATATATATTGCCGGTCGCGCGGGACATTTGCATGCCGGGACGCATAACGATATATTTCCTCCCATAATGCGACGTATACGCGTTTCCATTTCGCACGGTACACACGTGAGAATATCGCCAACGATTGATAAAGCGGAATCATCTCACCGATTTAGCTTTTTCGTTGGGCCTGCTGTAATCAAGGTCCAACTTTGCACCGATACATCTAATTACAAAGAGCCATCTCTACTAATTTATCATTCACACTAGTCGAAATTCGAGATTTGCGTGAGATAGTAGGAATTGATTGATTACGAAAAATTGTTCACTTCTATCATTTCCTTGGGGAAAGTTATGTATCGAGTTATAATAATTAAATTGTAATGGCAAAATATAAATATAACGTAACATTAGTCTTTTAAATCTGAACAATTAATTATTTATCAATTTTTATTTATCCAACAAATTTAACATTCATGCAAATAATTATTATGCGAATTCGACAAATTTTTACTTAATTTTTTTTTATTGTTATGAAAATCAGTAAAAGTGATATAACAGGGCGCAAAATAATAAAAAATTTCGAATAGATAACACTCGAGAAGTGGAATCGACTCCGAATCGGGCCGGTTGTCGAGTATCGTGGTGGCAGCGTGCATGGAGTATCGTAGTGGAAACTAAAAATAAAACGACGCGCACTCGGTAAACACTAGGAACCTTTATGTAATGAATAAGCGTGAATTGGCGCGATAGTGGGGCTCTCGCTCGTCGAGCGAGACGGCGATACACACACCCGACGTTTATCTCTGTCGTCGTTCGCGTGTATTGAACTTTAAGATGCACTCTGTGTGAAACGATATGCAGTATCGTTTCGTACGAGCGTTTTAATACGTTAATATCTTTGTTTATTCATTCAGTGGATGAAACGAAAGGTGATATTAGCTTGTGTGAATAATATTATTTTTTCATTTTAATCTCGTTATGCTCAATACCGCTGAAAACTGGATCCGTAACGAAAAGTATTCAACGAAAATAGGCTCCGATCGATGAGTAACAACGCTCATTGTTTCTCTCTCTTTTCGTTAGTTGTATAATTTTTCCGTTCTATGGATCTCTCCCCCCGTATCGCAAACCGCGACGAATATCGCCAACGGCGTTTACACAATATGTAGGTGCGTATATATCCATGTTGTAATAACATTATTACGAAAATTACTCTTGCTCGAGCTGTATAGTGTCGTTTTTTTAGTCTTATATAATCAGGATTCCAAATCGAGCTATTAGCCTTGGTAATTAAATATTATCACCATAAATTTAACATCTCGAAGCTGTTACTTTTTTTAGCCGATATTCGTGGACAACGAAAATTTTTGTTGTTAATCTAATTATTATTTTTGTAATTTTTTTTCACCGATTTGAATAATTGCGTAACAGCTCGTATTTTTACGATGAAGGATAGATAAAGGTTATCGAAAATCATTACGAAGAGTAGGAACAGGAATGGTATACGAGCAGTAATCGGAAACATTGTGTAATCTTTGTAAACAGCCGCGAATGACAACAAATGATATCAGTGATCGATAATACATTGTGCGATAATTTAACAAAGAAATTCATTATAATAAGAGGAAATAATGTTTTCATGGTCTGGTGAACTAATTACCTGACGGCATTAACATTGATTCTTTAAAATCTACTGTATATACGCTGCATGTTTGTATAGGAAATGATTTACATAGACTCGCTTAAAGTATTCGTGCGAACTGAAGCGGTAACAAAGATCAATTCATAACGCAGAGAACTATCAATGTGATAATGATGGAGTTACATGAAAGAGATTTGTATTCTTGAACACGACATCGCATCTGTTTGGAAGATTATTCCAGGCTGAAAATTAAAACAATCGGTGATGCATACATCCGAGAAAAACACGTAATACAATAAATTTAATTCGAAATTACAAGAAATATAATATAGATATTCAGTTGGTTAAATAACACCTTGAATAAAATTACGACAAACATCGAAATCCAATCACATTTGACGAAAGATTGTTTAGCAATATTGCCTCAATACCTAGCGTCGTGTGTGTAATCGGTGAAATGAAAATTTAGCAATTTCTCACGTTCGGGCACGACGCGAACGAGAAAAATATTGCACGATCGCGAAGGAAGGGAGTCTCGTGAACGCGCGCGTATCGCACCACATGAGCACGATCGTGTCGAGCTCAAGGGGCTAAATTGGATCGGCTCGCGTTATGTAAGCACCGCGCGAGATTAAAGAACCGCTCGCGCGAGCCCGAGCGCAGGACAAATCCGTGCGCGGGACTTTACGAGTTCCAATTAAGTAGGCAAAAAATTCAAGCTGATTCGGACCTTTTCAATTTGAACGAATTTGAGTACTCGGTCAACCTGAATTCATGTGAATAATGAATTTCGTTTACCTGATTTAGAAAATATGATATCGTATCGGTTAATTTAAAGTTGAACCAGAAGAACAACAAAAAAAAATGAATTTTATAGTTATACTATATCGAAAATTTCTAATATCACTCGATGAAACCTCCTTCGTCAAACAAAGGATTGCTGCTGAAAAAGAAGAAAGATGTAAAAAAGGCGGGCTTCCGAACGTATCCTGCGTGCACGTTGCACGTATATCCTGTTGTTTGAGTGACCTTGTCTGGGTGTTCACCTTTCGCGTTCTCCATCTCTTTCTCGCTCCCTTTCGTTCGCAGAAATTTATCGATCGAAAAACAAGCGAGACGCGCTCTTTTCGCGGTGCATTCAAAAGAAGAAGAAGAAGTAGAGGAGTGAGAGTGGGCCAGCCGACACTTACGTAACGTGAAGCAGGTCACGGCCAGCCGAAAAAAAAAAACCACAGACGAGCGTACACCGCGACGAGCCTTTCTCCAGGCGCGAAACTTCGATCGGTCGACCTTCGCCTGGCCCTCGCCAAACTCGGCCGATGTCTCGATTCGTTAGAAAATTTAGGTACTTTCGTACCGCAGGGATGGATTTTATGGACGCCTCGATTGTGCCCCCGGCGAAACTTTGAAAGTAAAATCCGAATAATTATTACTGCGTTGGTAAAGAGTAAAAAAAATGATTGCGACAACTTATTGTTTTCTGAGTGCAAGAATGTAATTTCTTCAAATTAAAATTAATCAAATAAATAATATATATTTAGGCATTTCGATGATCACACTATTGTAATTAATTTCTCATCCTTCAAATTTTCAAATACTCGTCATTGTTTTCTTCGAATACATGAATATTGTATCTTGAAGTGAAAATACTTTATTGACTCGTAGATGTAATCAAATTTTTGCACGTTAAATGTAATGCATTATTTTTCGATATCTTGCACACAGTTCCAGATAATTACATTTGAAATTGAATAAAGGTGTGTGGATTTTCGAAGATATCGATACACGGAAAGTTGATATCGGAAAGTAAGCTCTTCGCGCTTTTTTATTGTCAAAACATAACATTTTTCTGTTTATCAGAACTCTTCAAACCTTGAGTTGGTTTATCTACAAGTACTACGTACATATACGAGAAATGTAATGATATTTGTAATATAAGTGATATCAAATACATATATCATTGTTTTTAACAAAAAAACAGAAAATGTAGAAGAGAAGACTTATTTATCGTAATTATTTCAAAGTTGTAACTCTGTATGTTTTAACTTTTCATTATTCGAATTTAAAATTAGATATACTACAAACTATATGTGAAATATAAACAATTTACAATCAAAATCCACGAGAAAATATTAAAATAAATCTTGCTGTAACGAGAAACGATGTTTGTAAAGGGTCCCCGCGTCTAGAGCCTTTTTTCGTTTTTCAGGTTAACAGCTCGTTACGGGGCACGTTTAAAATCCAGCTGCTTGCGTTACGTTAGCCGTTAGATAACGACTCGCATGAGCAATTTATTTCATCTCCCATTGCTTCGCGTCGACATTCGGGCTCTGGCGTCATTCGCAGGTACTAGAAAATATGGTAATTTCTATCGACATCCGGTCTCGATCGAATTGCCGTTCTCCAAAGATCGTCAGAAAATTGAATTTCCTAATTTCTTTTATCGTTCGACTTTGCCAGTAAAATATATCGATAATAATGCAAACGAGATTATCGATTTTAAGAGATATTCGATTATTAGATGTTTATCGAATCGAGATAAATTTTTCGGTAAAAATTCACTTTTCTTCAAAAATTACGAAGAAAATATTTTATCTCGTATAAATTACTCGCTTTATTTCCTCGTAAAAAGAATGCCGGATCCGCGTCACTGATCCCCACGCGTACGATCGAACGGTTCGTCTAATTCCGCAACGATTTCGCAATCATTTCGAAGAGAAAAAATAGTAGCAAAAAAATCCAGACGTAAAGGAAGAAATTCATTTGACTAAACAGCTTCGTCCCGAATCGCGAATTTAAATCCTACCTTTTCATCGTTCGGTCTTTGACAATAAAACGATTACGATTTAGAAATCATTGCTCCTTCGCTTTACCGTAGCTTTTACTAATTATTTTTTAATTTATTCAAGTTTTATTTTTCATCGTCCACTGCGTGAAAGTCCAATTGAACTCCAAATAATACGTCAAAAGAGAAAATTTGGAGAACAAATAATTTTCAAAATAATCTAATTCGGTTTTTAGATTTTGCAATTCTCGGAAATTGCGCCATAAATGTTATACAATCGAGTGAAGTGAACGCATGGGAGAGAGAGAGAGAGAGAGCAGAGGGTTCGATATCAAGCGCAGCTTCTTTCTCGGATTCTGTACACTATCCAGCTATTCAAAACCGGTAAAACGTGAGTTCGCGTACGATAGTCGCGCCCTGCCCTACGTCATTTCATAACCTACATTGTCGGCATTCGAGTTCACAGAGTACGAGTGACGAAATCTCTTGACTTCTCCCTAGTCGCATATTTTCTCACCAACACCTCGTCCTATTTTCTATGATTGCGGGTGAAACTGTGAAAATTTCTCTTACGAATTTTCTTGACTCCGTTTAAAGTAATTCTACTTTATTCTTACAAATTTATTTTTGAATTTCAATCGATTTGAGTGATTCATTGATTTTCGTGAACTGTGTACTACAATATAGAGTTTTCTTCGGATCGTCATTGATCAATTTCGAGATGGCACGAAAAAGCCCGAATCGCACTCGCGAGATCCATAAAGCGGAACGAACGACCCGACCCGATAGTCGGATAATCGAATTGCGAAATTCCCTTTTTTTCTCCTCTCTCTCGCCGAAATGAATAAGAACCTTAGCGGGAGAGGGGCCGCGTTACGTACCCGTTCGAAAAATTAAATATTCAACGAGCGCGAAAATTACGTAAAACGCGGGAATCGTCATTGCGTTGCCGTTTGGCGCGCGTTACCCCAGATAATGACGATCGTTCGAATTTATATTTCGGCCTGTTTGCGCAATTCTCGTCTCACGTTGTGTCTCGGAATCCAGGGCAATTACCTAAATTCTCGAGCGGCGTAATCCCGATAATGTGTATCTCTTACGTGAAAATCGAGCGTTTCTGCACGAGATGTGTCCGGGTGTAGTCCAGCCGATCGGTACGTAACGCGCGACGCACGAAATCGAGTATCGCGCCGAGGCGTTTGATCCTTTGTGAATCTGGCTCACCGTTGCATAATTGCCGAGGAGCCCTCGACGTTCTCGCGCCCAACCTTACGTAACGACGAATGCATTGCAAAACTTTTTAGTGTCCCCGCTATCCTCGCTTCTTTTCGTGTTTGCCTCACCTACGTGTCGTCGCGCTTCCTACTTCGATCGAAATTTCATTTACACTCGCACAGAGACATTTGAGCGTTCGAATTGATTTCGCCACGCTAAAGATTCATTTTGATGCCACAATTTTTTTTTCGGAGAATAAACGATTCGATAATTTCGGAAGAACGTGTATACCGCGCGAGCTCGCTCGAGATCGTCATGCGAATTATCAATTGCGACAGCCGCTGATACAAGCCAGGTTAAATACTAATTAAAGTTGTCAGATGTTAAACGGTTAAAAATTGAAACAAGAGAACCGCCGTTACGCGATGGATCTTCCGACTTTCTCGGATCGAGTTATTAAAAATATGACGAGTGTTAATAACCCACTCGATTCCAACAGTGTGCGCGGAGGTTGTTTTATTTTTAGGAGCAATTAATCTGTCAGCGGAAGTGCAGATTAGACTAGTTTTTAAAATACCCGTCGGCAGTGGTGGCGGCTCTTGTGGGCCCTCGCGCCGATGTTACAGCTAGATACGATACCGAGAAAGCACCTAACATTTATCTCCCGTGGCGATTTATCGGCCCGCTACCCTCACTCTCGTTCCTCGACCACGTCGCCGCGTTATTATTATCTCGCGTTAGCGACACTCCGAGCGCGGATATCGCGCCGTTAGGTAACGCAGTGACTTCATCGCTCGGCATTTTTCTCGGGAATATATAAAAAAAAAAAAAAAAAGCGCGCGATCTGATAATCCGTGCACACGATAAACGCCATTTCTCGTGCATATTCGCGAAAATTTAAATACATTCGATAAAAATGCGATAAACGAGCTCAATAACGTCTCGACGCGCGCGCTTTGTTACCGAATAAACCGCGAGCCGACTCGTTATCCGCGCGTTTATTAATCGGGTTGAGCGTTAGAGTTAGATAGCGAAACGATTCACTCCGAGTTACGGTACAACCGCGTGCGTTCAATTGCCAATTTCGCAATGAGCCGTAATTCCGTAACTATATGACTATACTTTTGATTACTCTTTCTCGTTATACGGGGTGTTCCGAAATATTTCACCGTCCAGGAAATTTAAACATAGTATTCGTAACTATGAGAAAAAGTTTTGTGCCATCGTGAAATTCGAGATACAGTTTTCGAATTAGCCAAGTGAAAATAATTTTTAGTTCTGTGGGATGGTCTTTGACATTTATATCAAATATGTATTTGATAATAAAATTTGTTTCGGCAGAAAATTTTTAACGGTGTAAAATAGCGATTGATAAGAGGTGCCACTTATGGTCGATCGGATCATCGACTTCGATAATAATCGGAGTATGGAGAAGATTTCACGGTCGCGCACGTCTCGCTCGATACGATTGCGTAACTCTATAACACGTTAATTCGGATCAGTAATTCGATCTTGTTTTACACACGGATTTAAATATTCATTAAAAGGACTACGAAGGTCAGTCCTAAAAATAACTCCTGTTAACGTTAAATTTTATTACAGCCGAGCGAATCAATTCACTGAACTTGACTTGAATTCTAGAATTCTGGCTTTTTTTTCACAAAAATACATTTAAAAATTAGAATAGGCCCACTTTGAGTATTCTTCGTGCATAAGTATCTCGGTAGTCAAGTTTAGCTCATTGCTTTGGCGCGAAACTTCACCAAGTTTTTCGATTCACTCCTCGATGCAGTTTATTTATCGAATGAGCGTGTACACGTATTCGACCTATTCGACCAAAATTTATTGTAACGCCCGAACGGCAAAGACACATGGCGTCTAGTAGACTCGCGCGAGTTACAGAACGGCCGGTCACGTAACTTTGGCGCATTGAGTAACGTTCGCCACGTCGAATTAGATGTTACGAGGTGAGCCTTATACCTCGGCTCAAGAGATCGTGGATACGTAACGGACAAAGGGGAGGCAGACGTATCGCGAGAGGTAACGAAACTCGTAAAAATCAAGCATAGAGAGAGAGAGCGAGCGAGAGGGGGAGAGAGAGAGAGAGAGAGAGAGAGTAGAAAATATAATGTGGGTTTTACACACCGGAAACATTAGCGTCACCCGTTAGTCACACTTTGCCACTTTTGGCGCTCGTTCGCTCTCGAGTTACGAAAACTCACACGCTTCACGTAACAAATTCATCTCGTTGTTTCCTCTCTCGGTGTTTTATTTTTTTTTTTTAATTCGCCCCTCTTCCTCTTTTTGGGCTGCGAACGCCCGACGACGCCACATCGCAATACAGTGTGAGTAATTACCGATTAAAGACTTAACAACGAAATTGCCTGTTCGGTAACTGACCGAGGATGAATTATGGTCCTCTCGGCTAGACTTATGTAATGTCGCGTGGGGTTCGACAATTGTGAGTACGTCTCAAGCTCAAATTTATTCATTCATCGTCGAAAACTTTTTCTCTCGTCGCTATCCTTAACGTGGAAACCTCGTGAGTTTATTTGAGTAGAAGACGGTAACCTTGCGAGTGAATTTAACACTAAGTTAATAATTGTCCATCCATAAATTGACGTTGTAGCGGAGTCTCTTTATAGTAAACCGATCAAATCGGATCGATGCCGCCAAAGTATTTTGGAAAAGAGAAGCATAGTAGAATAAAGATATAAAAATATGAGTGAATTTGGCAGTTATTATTACTCAGGATATATTTTTTACAAAAAAATTCAAAACTTAAACAACCAAAAAATTATTTGTATAATTCGAAGAAGTATGAACATTCATACTTTACCAACAAATTCCTCTCCTAAATAATCTACTTTTCTTCGTGAAACGTTCCGCTGATCAGAATGAATCGTCCTTTAAATCAAAAGAATGACAGCGTATATGACAATCGATTTTAATTACAGCCGACAAGGTAAGCCTTAGTGAATGTTTGTCATCATTTGAAGTAACGGATGAAAAGCACCAAGGGGCGAGAAGAGAGAAGAAAACGGAAAACGTCGAGTTGAGCAACATCGAGATCGTTCGATGACGAAAAAAAAAGAGGATGGAAGTAATAATGAATAATAATATTCGTTTCGCGTAACGTCGCGAGCAAATGTTGCCCGCAGCGTCCCAGTTTTTTGACCTTTACGTAATCGAAGATTTGCGCAATCGTCGCGAAGATGGGCACACTTTGATCTTTCTCGTGTCGTGTTTTCATTAGGCTCGAAACAACTGCCCAATTTCACGTGTAAGCGCAAGCGACGATGTATGTTAAGCAGCTTCCGCGATTCGAACGCCCGCGGTTGAGGGGAATGTGAGAAATGTCGCATTTCTCGCCAATCTTCAAAATAGATGGTGCGACTTTTGTGTTCCTGTAATTTTATGTATCTGAAGTTTGCATCGTTGGAGTCCAACGAAAATTCAAAAGAGTTGGTCAAAAATTACCAAAAAAGAATTTTGTCGAATTTTCGTTGGACTCCAACGATGCAAACCTCAGATACATGTAATTTTTCATTTCCAATTTTGAGATGTTATAGAATTATCAGAGCGAAACGAGATCTCTAAGTACAATGGCAGGCTCTGTTCTATAGCTCGAGTTACGATCAAATGAATTCTCAATGAAATGTTTGATTCGCGCATTAGAAATATTTATCTCGCAACTGTCACTGCTCGAACGTTCTAACCTGCCTTCGTATTTCTCCTTTGTTTTCTTCATTCTCGAAAGATAGTGTCTTTTGAAATTCAATTGATACAAATAGCGGCTCGACTATATGTATATCCCACCGCAAAGTATAGACTCTCACGAGGTATATATACAGCAGGGAGCAGTGAATGCTTGTTCTCCATATTTACGATACCTCTTATATTGTTTTATTGCTCTTTATTCGGCCGATTTACAACACGTGCATTCAGCGTAAATCAGAGTTATGGTGCTAAGCTATGGCGTCGATCTATAGAATAAATCAAGACGTGATTTAAAAAACTGTTTGCTGAGGAATGTCGAGTATTATGGTGGTCGTATATCTTCCGATTATCGCAAAGTTATTTTAAGTTTTACCTAAAAATGAAATATTTCCGCACTATAGAATCTGCTGCGTTTACTCTAAAGCTGAATCAGTAGGTAATCTGATTCTCTAATGAAAATATGTGTAATATCTTCCGATTATCACACAAAGTTATTTCGTATTCTACCAAAAAATGAAATAGTTTTATCATCATCACATCCGATATATGCATATCAATTCTGAAGTGCATGAGGATATTTCGAGTGCAATTGAATAATTATTCACAGTAGATCGTTAAGGTGAATAAAAACAAGCGCATTATGCAGGTATTCGAAAAATAGCTATGCAGCCGGGTAGCCGTTGGCTCTGAACTTTAACAAGATCGGCAAGAAAACGAAAAATAAAAAAAAAAAAACGTATCGAACAAGATTCCTGAGATACGATATCGGTGTAGTCGGATCGTTTAGGCCCGACGTACACCACTCAATTCGGAATTTACGCTCGCGATATATCGCTGCGAGTTCAGGGCGGGGACGAGTATTTTTCATCCGGCGCGCGCTCGATTCCAATTGGCGTTGGCTAAATGGTGTAATACGGTTACACTTACTACAATGAGCGCAAAAATCTCGCCGTGAAAGTATCTCACCGAGCTGCGCGAGCCGAGACACACGGCTTATCCGTCTTACGTAACACGAGTGGGAGTACCTACCGATTTTAGAGCGCGCATTGTTGTGGGCGCGTGGGCGCCGCTGCATCGGAAAAAAAGTCGGAAAATTGGGAGGAATTTGGGCCGAAGCGTGCTCACGACGTGCGCCGTTCGGTCGCTTAAAAGCTTCTTCGGTGAACTTCGAGGGTTGGCGGTCTCGATCGAGATTCGTTTATCGATGCACTGTTCGAAAGTTCAAGACTTGGCCCTTGTACGTTAAAAAAGTTTTCAATTAGATCTACCAATTTCCGAATCATCTGCGAATTCTCGAATTGATTGTCTACAATCGGATCTTATTCCTCGACTTTGGTACGATCCAATTCATGCATTACGATGCCTGGGAAATTTCCCGAGATTACAAGTTGTATAATACTATGATACAGCGCGGCGCGGTCGTGTTTGTCCAACGTGTCGTCGGCCGCTCGTAACGATCGGTTAAACAAGAACGGTATTACGGTTGAAACACATAGCGACAATAGCCAAACAGTTGGTTGGACGTAATTTGTTTAAACGTGAGCCAGCTCGGATTAAGGTGGCTCACGAACCAAGATGCTTGCGTAATCCGATTAGAAAACTCTTAACTCGTTCGTCCTTCTTGCAACATTGTATACATCACGGTATCATCGTTTTAATCGCAAACGAACGCGCTCGAGATTCATCGAGAGAAATAATTTGTCCAATCGTGATTTTAGAAAAATGTTTTGCAAGATTACATATTAGTTGATCCAAAAAAAAAAACATAAAAAAAAAATAAAAAGAAAAATGAAGAACAAAAAATGAAACTCCAGTGTTTTATTTTTCGCAACCGAGTTGCTCGATGACGCTTATTCTCGCATTGCGTAATTTACGAAACTTTGTTTTGCTCGCGAGCACGAAGAGCTTTGTAAATAACTGCAAAAAGCGCAAATCGAATAGCAAACATCAACAGAATCAACGTTCTCCGCAATTTTCGGACAACACTGTCGATTTTTCGCCGACTAGTAACCCATCATTCTCGATATCAAGAAACTCGGTAGAGTTCCACGCCAATTTCTCTCTTGAATTGGAACCGTTCGATCATACTCTATACAGAATTTATCCATATACTGGGTGTCTCAGAACTGCTAGTTATTTAAACACAAGTTCAACTCGAAGACTTTTTGATCAATCAGAAGCAACTTTTAGTCCTGCAAATATGGCCAAAATCAGTTCGTGAAATTCGTTTGGGCAAAAGATTTCCATTCTTTAAATTTCACGTACTTTTCATTCGTAAAAAATCAGACGATAATTTTGGAACACACAGTATATTCCCACGAATATCCCTCGGCTGTCGTCGATTTATTCGAAAGTTCAAACACGCTCGGATTTCATTCGGTGATTTTTATAAATGCCGGGAGTATATCGCACCTCTGAGCAATCGATTGTCTCGACGTTTATCGCTGTGCCGCGGCAATATTGCCAAACAATGGATTACACACGCCGCGCGTGAGGTACGGTGGCGTCGTTCGATCAGCGCGCGTAGGCCGCGCGTATAGGAGACCTAACATTATGCAAGCGTTACATACATTTGGTTACATTACGGCCTATTACGTAATTTCGATTATGAGAAAAGAAGAAACGGCCGAGTGTGCAGGGCGAAAGGTTCAATAGAGGGATGATACCAATGTTGAGACAAAATTCATTTTTCATAAATTCTTATTCCTCGAATGTTTCCTACTGTTAGGTAACCACTGATTTGCAGGCATATGTACAGACCCTTGTTAGAACTTGACCTAAATTAAATTCAAAGATGAAATTTTGAAAAATTTAACCCCAAATTGAAAAACTACTAATAAAAAATGGATGAAATACAAGTACCAACGTCACCCACAGAAATGCGTGCTCAAGTTGTAAATATGCCTAATTTACGCAATTGCTATTTAGACGAGTGTTGAAATTCATTACGACTCTGCAACAATGGTCCCGTACTCGGCGAACCGAAAGTTGAAATCCGTCCCTATTGTTCTACATTCCACCGCTGATGATTTTCTCTCTTTCTCTCACATCGACGGCGCCGTCTTGACGAAAATTTTCTTGGCTCGCATTAACGTCTCGTTAAAACCGAATTGAGAGCGTTCTAGGGAACAAAGGAAACGAAGAGCTTTTGCAGTTTAACTACGTTGCAGAGGGTTCTCTTCGTATCAACACACGATGAGGATAAAAAATAAATTAAAAGGTTAGATAGGAGGATTATCATTTTTTCAACACAAATTTGTTATACACTAAACGAAATGATGAGATCGTTTGCGAAAAATATCTACATGAGAAAATCGTCATAATCGATCTCGTAAAGTTCAGATTTTCATTATCTGCCCGTTTTGAAGAAATAGAAGAATAATTATTTTCGTCGAACGAATAAATACAGCAATATTAAAAGTATATTAACAAAATTCAGTGTTTTTTTTTTCGCGATCCTTCCAAAGGCATATTATTTTCATTTCTCTCAGACAATCATCTCAATTCAAAAAAAGAATCTTCCCAGCGGTGTACACCGAACATTGTCGGTTCTACTCAAGTCAAAATTTCAACTCTATTTTAACCCTACCCATCTTCGATAGTGTACTTTCCGATGAAGTTTCAGGCGCGCGAATTAATTTCCAAATTCATTTGCCGATAAAAATGAGCCCCCCGCGATGACTTTGAGACGCTCGTCCTCTCGTGCGTCTCTATAGCGAAGTTGCGAAACGACTATTCTTACCTTGCAGTCGCGATGCGTTATAGGAGAGGGCCGCATAAGCGCTCGCACGTAAGAAGTCGGTTACATGAGCGTGTAAATATTTCGCTTACGCCGAACGGTTTACACGTTGCGTTATGCGCCTCTCTCGGTGTCTCAAACCTCGAATTACGTAAGCCACTCGCCGTTTGACGTTTATGTAACTCCGCACCACCTTGCCGCTCGCGCGCACCGACGAAATATCGCGAGGACCGCGAGACGTCTTCGTTTCGGCGGGTCTTTACGTCATCCGTAACCCGGCCGTTCGATCGTTAAATTCTCCCATTCCGCATCGTTTACATCGACGCGATTCATTGACAGAATTCGGTTTCGCGCTTGGCGCCAACTCCGATTCGAAAGCAGACGCGTGCTGACATCTGTACGCGAGCTCGTTAACATCGAGTTAGGTTCCGTAGATAAAACCGAACTATTACCATTGATAATTATCTAATTATTTAATTGCGCGTTTTAAGTATTGTATGATAATTTGTTTTCAGTTATTATTCCCTTTTTTCTCTGCGTGCAGAGCATTTTTAAGCAAAAAGAAGTGTTTCGTATACATTTATTCAATATGTATTCAAATATGTAATCAAGTGTTTTTTTTAAATAATTCTTCCTCGCGTTTATATTATTCATTTTCTAATTATTGTTTTTGGTATTTTTTCTATCCTGTTAAAAATTAACATCGATTACATACTCTCGAAGCAAAATAACTCGAGTTTATTACCGGAAATGTTTGGCCAGTCCATAATTACTGTAATTTTCGATTTTCACGAACTTTTTAAGCAACGATTTGTTTTGCACCGGTTATTTCACAGCGGATGGATTTTTTGATACCGAGTTACTGTTTAGCGTTATTATTCAATTCACGAACGCTGGCCAATACCTCGGCAATGTAAATTTGCGGTATAGCTTGTATCTGTTGATTTTTAACGCACCGATATTTTCGTATGATAATAGCGGTGGGTTTTGCGCGAATATCAAGAATCAGTTTCGGTATGTACCCGGTTTACAACTTCCTGCAGTCTTTATGAGCGCATTGAAAGTAAACGGTCCTAAAATTACAAATACGCGGTACTAGCGAGCTGAGGTCGTATATGAAGTTAAACATTTAAGGAATTGACGTCACAAGCTATAAAAACTATAATCAAGGGATCGTAACATTATTTATCGGTGCGCTTGATACGCAATTCTGGTTGAAAAACATTTTTTAACCAGTTCGAGAAAGTGGAAAATGAGGACTTCCTCGAACTCATTAACTTGCTTTAAGATTCGGCACCGAATCTCCGATATTCTGTAAAACTTATAATTGATCGGAATTCACTTTTCAACATAAATATATGCTATGATACAAGTAGCGTTAAGCCGAAAGATTTTAATTCTAGCTTCAGACAACATTTCTGAAAAACTTATACCATGAAAAAGGTGTAAAGATTTCTATCATAAAATATAAAACAATATCCATTAGTTCTACTTCTTAATTAAATTTTTCATAATATCCGAGTAAAATAGAATTAATGTGCGCCACGCCTAATAACAACAACTAATCTCTCTGCTTCACGCCGATGGAATCAGTGAAATCCCAACTGATTTTCAGAAAGCCCCACGGAAGTTCGATAAATTCGGTAAATTCGGGAAATCCGTGTCACGAGTTTCCGAAGCATCTCCTCTTTTTGTATAAAACAATCTTAAGAAGACACTCGGAAACGGTATTGAGGAGCAGTATATAGTTGGACGGAGGGACTGGGAGCAGTTTGGAGGTCTGCGTCGAGTGCCCATCGGGTTTCTCGAGTCGATCTATCGGTCTGGCCTCTTCATCATTGCCAAGTGGCACCTGACATCCTTTTTAGGGGAAGAGGAGGCTGGCAAAATGTGGATGCGACAATTGCCGCGTCTTTTCGCGCTCCCTCGTCCGTCCATAACCGACGGAACAGCTTTTTCATACCCAGTTGACCGTTTTATTTAATTTGCGTTAGCGATATCGATATTCCATCTCCCATAAAGTCTCTCGATGAAGTGAAAATAATTTATGTAAAAAAGATCTTTTTGACCTTAACAATTTTTTTTTAAATCAACATTTTTACTACTTTTTTCGTAGATTACGACAGCTGAAATGTAATAATCACGAATCGAATGTTCTACTTCAAAAGAAGTCTGATTTCGCAACGAATAACAGTTTTTCATCTTCTCCCAAAGGATTCAATTTTCTCTCTTCTTTTCATTGTATATACTGTAATTTACTCTCAGTCACCGGTCTGCCCTGTACTACATTATATGCCTGTTCTTTCATGTCTTATAAAACTTACTAAGGGGAATAAACCCGAGTAAGTCGTAAATTTTCAGGTAATCAGATCAAATATCAGAAGTTAATATAAGTTTAGCAACATCAGACCCGATTTCACCTGGATTTCGTTGTGACTTTATTAACTAACATTAGATCTATATCGCGAATTCTACCATAGGAATTAATCAACCTGATTATCTGAAGATCGTGTGGAGGCCGAGTTAAAACTAGACTAGAAATTGATTTTCCGAGTCAACATTATCACATAACAGGAAGAGTAGAACGAGAGTAAGAAATTTAAATTAGGTGGAAAGATTTTAAAACGATACTACACATTTTACATACAAAGTGTTTCAGAGTCACCACTCATTTTTAAAATACTACATGGTTTTCAAACAAACAGAAAAAATTATTCTTCACCACTTGAAAATCATGTATAATATTTTTGTATTTTTTTTTAACTATTTTTTATGATTTAGATTTCAACAATAGATTTACCACCATTACGTGTATAAATAAAAATTGATTATATAAGGAACCAAATGTACCTAGTTCCTAACTATACGTAGTGAAAATTCGAAATAACTAAGAAACTATAAATCCAACCTCAAATTGGGAAACAATATCTCGCTTTGAAATGTCGCGATTTACTCGCTATTTGAAGGTCGTGCGGTCATTCTGGGACATCGTTATTTATTTGCTATTTGAAGGACGTGTGGCTAATTTCGTATTTTTTGTGTACTTCTTGTTTCATTTTAATGTATCCCTATATTATAACGCGATAAACACTAACAAGATACATAAAATAACCATTAGTTTTAATGTAATTAACATATCGCTTTATTTGTTAACATTTGAATTAGAATTTTCATTCTCCATCGTTATTCCCGGATGCAAATGATCTTGACCGTTGTTTTTCTCGCTGACGGTGGCGACGCGTCATATCACTGAAACGCGGCACGTCGTAGGAGGTGGGAGGCCTCCTTCGGCGTTCGACGGCGCGCAAAATCCGCGGGAGCGACCGCGCGCACGTGTGTCAGTCACGCTCGCGGTCTTCCCGACGTCAGTAGCGCGCGCGCGGGACGAGTTTTACTCGTCGGACGAAATGCCAGATCGCGATAGATCAACGAGACATCGACCCTGGTGAGATTTTTCGCGAGGATGCCAAAATGTCCCTCCCTCTTGTCGATCCAGCGCCATATGTTGTTGTTGTTGTTGTTGACCCGAGTGGCTTGTTTTGTGCTACGTGCCTCGAATTTCGAACGAATCTCGAGCAGTGAAGCTTCCTCAACGCGGACAGATCGTTCCTTCGCCGGGCCTAGAAAATAATCCTCGTTTCTCGCACGACGAGGCGTCGCGTGATTATCCGACGTCGAGTCAGCCAGTGGAGAAATTACTCGTATCTGGGTCTCTCATTACTCCGAGTGTAGATACCGTTCGGGTACGTCTAATTATCCGTCAACGGGGAGCAGTTTTTCTCTCCGTTCGCGAGCGTGACCGGTCGCGGAGCGCCGATCGATTAGCGCGACGAAAAATGGAATTGAGAGAATTTCGATAATCAGAGGAGGAGCGAGAGGGAAAAGGAAAAAGAACGTAATTAAAACCTCGGGGCTATTCTATCCAATTTATTCTAGAAAAATTCCCGGCGTACGGGCCGAGCGAGGCGAGGTGGGATGAAATCGAATACAATCGATTCGTAACACGGCGCTTGTGAGGCCATCGTGAATTCGCGAGGGGATATGGATTTCCCCGATCGGTGGGGAGAAAAAAAAAAGAGGCGTGGAAAAAAGCGCGAAACGGGAAGAAAAGCAGACCCGGAGGCTCGGGAGTATTGCTATTTTTGGCGCGCACTATGCGCACGTGCAACGAGCAATGTCTGAGGTAGACACTTCAATTTAGCGGATTGTAACGCTCGCGGGCATCGTCACCTCGTCACGTGCATGAGCATTCCTTAGCGCGATATGAATACTTCGAAAGAAGAACAAACTCTGCCGAAATTTCGAATCGCCCCTAATTTCGTATACAAAGGTAAA
>NCVS01000667.1:93272-120867 GCA_003055095.1 Goniozus legneri
AAAAAAAAAAAAAATACATCAAGCCAAATCAGCCCGAAATTAATCGAACCCAGATTGAACTGTTGTTAACTTCTTCCCGAGAAACGAGAATTTCTTCCGAGTAACCGAAAGGAAGATGAATTTCCGCTAACGCGTTTCTAGCTCCTTTAAGAAAAGGATCTCGACAGGGTGAATTACAGTGGGATTTTCAAAGTGAACTGTGCGTGGTATACCCTCCACGTTCTTTCTTCTCGCTCTCTTTTCACTCTTTTTTCTAACAACTCTCTCCCCTTTGGGGGAATCCAGTGGTATCCGGTCCGATGTGCCAGACCCGAGATTCGATTTAACGCTAGAAGTCCTCGGGATTCTTCTTCGCTTTCATCCCGCCTCTCTACCGCTCTTACCCATGCCGCGCTCTTTATCGCGGCTCGCTTAAATATACATAAGACACGCTACGGAGTTGGCCCGGCAGAAACTTGGCCATGGCTTGGCTGGGAGCGCAAACAAGTTTAGCTCTGATGGCTGAAAGGGGTAATGCTTCTGGTGCTCGTGACGGCTGGAATTGAAAGCGATCGTCCTGAATGTACACCGAGCGAAATCGGTGTAACGCTATCGCTAGGGGTAGATAAGGATGAAATTTTATTGTATGAAAAACCTCCGAGGAAAAAGCTTTATTGCATAAAAGCGTAGGGAAATAATTCAGTTGGCCTGTTTCAAACGAATTTGTCGATCGACACGGCTCATCCGTACGTTTGTTTGCACAAATAACTAATTAATTCGGTCAAACTCATCTATTAATGTCAAACAGAATACCGATAATAACATTTGTTCTATGCAATCAAATATGAGTCCAACTAATATACACGATCCTGACTAATTTTTGTTCGTGCATAAATTATTCTTGGAAAACACATTTGACTAAGAAGTTTTCCTATTGGAAAAACTTTTCTGCTGTCGATACCCTATGGAGTGTCAATTTCATCGCATTTTGAAAAAGGTACGAATTGTGCTTGATTCGTTCGGAGTGACGTTAACAATTCTAAATCGAGATATATGATTCGCCCTTTTCCAACTTCTTTTCGGCCTCTCCGGTTGGATCAAAATATAAATTTTTATGAGCTCTCCCTTCTCTGTTGTCACGAACCATAAATCGACCGATTTTCTCTTTCTCCGTCTCTTTTTCAGTTTTATTTTATATCTTTTTTATTATTAATTTAACGTTCCACTTTATTCGTTTCTTCGCGCACCCTCGCAATCCTCGTTACTTATCTTCTCCGCTGTGTTGTCTTCTATTTACGAGCTTCGTTGATGTTTCCAGTTCAATTTGACGAAAGTGCACAGTGCCCATGAACGTCGACAGATAAGTGACCGCTGGTTATCGGTACCTGAAAATATGCACCAACCGGTCGATATTCAAACGTATTTCCTCAACTCTATACAACGTTGTGCCTTCCTGTCGTGATATTTCTGTCTTCGGGTTTGTTTCAATAACGCATTCCAAGTCCAGAATTAAGCGGTTATTCAGTTCTTATAAATCGGAAATAAGATCCGACAATTTCATCCAACTCCTTCATTTGTTCGATTGAAATTTCTTCTCGGAGTGAGATTGCGCGATCCTATCTAACATATTCATACGATTTGAAAAAGCAATCAAGTCGCTAGCGCCGCACGAGAGGGTCGCGGCTCGAGATGCTCAACGTCATACAGCGGCAATCAAACGTCAAGACAATCGTGCCTGGGTGTGTCTGCCGCTCGTCGCGGGGAGGTCATTACTGCGCCGTAATTGCTGAATATCGCAAAGGGCTTTGTACCAAAAAATACGTCGCTCTCCGGATGGATAAGTGCGTCCGCGCTGCTACTAATTACTACTAATCAAACGCGACACGCGAGAGCTTTTAAATAATTAACGACAGCCTCGTAGCTTCCCTTTCATCCTTTTCGATCCGAGGGAGGGCTATATCGTAGCTGTTGGATCTTGTTTGCCTTACGTATACGCTGAAAGAAATTCGCTAGGATTTTAATATTTCGATTGATAAGCAACAATAAAACTATCGATCTGATAGAAATTGGATACGTGATTCATTTAATAAATTCAACTTTTTACCTACCAAATAGTTGATGTAACGTTCAGATGAAATGAACAAATATTCATTTTTATGAACTGGAATGTTTGCAAAAATTCAAGTGGTTCTTTTTGAATCGAAAAAACGTTTCATTGAAACATGTCAGAGAACAATTTGCTTGACTGGAATAAAGAAATTCAAAGAATCTTCTCAATACAAGTAGTGAAAAAATACTGAATTTTAGAGAAAAATTTTTAGAGTGCATACAATAATAATGAGAATCGATCGAGCGTGGCCTTTTTTCATTGCTCACATTTACTTCCACTTATTATAGAAAGGAGCGCATTCCACACGTCATTTAAGTATTAACAAGAGTATGGACGTTATCGAGCGCTAGACAGCTCGTATTAGGACTCCGAAGGTAACCCCGGTGAACGAGCGATCTGCCATTTCCACGTTAATGTACATACCTTATTTTCAATTCGCGTCGAATACCGTCGTGCTGTATATCGTTTCGCAAAGAAAGAGCGAGTCGTGAGCAATATCGCGAATTCGAACGATTCGAGAAATACGAGACTCGATAATATCGCGATATTGCGCAAGATTGACTGTTTTATGGAAGAATACTGGTATATCGATCTGGAATAGTGCGACGTTAATAATTCCAGGTAATTTTTTCCGGTACGTATCATTGAGTGACGCGGCACGTGCCAAAACGACAAACCCCCGCGCCCCGAATGTGAAAAATTAATGCAAGAGCAATCCGTGCGAGGTGTGCGCCATGAACGAGCCAGATCCGTGCCTGCCGCTCATGCTACCGCCGAGGTATCGGCTCCGCGATCTTATCTTGGGGGATTACGCCTTCAACGACGACGGCGAACGGTGAGTGCATCTGCATCTATCCTTACATACAGGGCGTCCTAAATTATATCATTACAAAAATAGTTCGTACCTTTTTTAAACTTCTTTTTCATTTCTAGTTCTCATTCACTACTTTCAAACTATTCAAATTTTTTGTTGACCAATCAGATTGAATTCATAGCATATAAGTTACTTATTTTAATCTTGACAATAATTTTTTCTCGATTAAAATATTAACTTTTGGTAATTCTGATTATTCAACGATGGGCTCCAATAATTAGCGAACCGCACGTAAGAATACAAAAGGCTATTTTTATTCAGAATTTTGTCAAGTGTTTTGTCCAATTTTTGGTCAACATAAACTTCACTAATCATGTTATGAAAAATTTTCAATTTATTTGTCCAAATTTTTTGATGCTATTTCAAGTTTATTCTTATACGTAATGCTCATATGCACACTCCTATTTTCACAGTTTTCAATATAATATTGGACGAGAAAATTTGAAAGTATAACAAAAGTTAATCTTGTGTGAAATTGAATTTTATATTGTTAAACATTATTGAATACACGTTTGTAATATATTTTTTGATAGCCGTGTGAATTTGACTGAGTATCGACTAACCTTAGTTCAATATGATAACACAAAAATCATGTTTAGGATCAAAAAAGTTTTATACAGTTTTTTACTACGATAATAGATGATTTTTTCGATGCTAGTTAATAACTTTAAATCTTAAAGGGTCGCCCGAGACACTCGGTATACGTAAAAACGATCGATCGATCCGATCCGGTTATCCACTCCCCGACAGAACGTATAAGATATTTTCCAGCTTGTCGCTTCGCTGAGAAAGAGCATTCTGTGGTTTCGTCTCGTTGAGTGCTCCTTTAATAGTAAGAATTATAAAATCGCTTCCTACTCGCAAAGCAAGGGTTTTCATTCGTGAACTTGCTCTCACACAAGACTACAAAGTATCAAACGTAAGTGGTAAACGAGAAAGAGAATTTTACTTGCGAAAGCTTTCAACACGAAGGGCAATTATTTCGCGCATAAAATTATGTCCTTGTATTTTTTAAAATTATTTTATTAAAACGGCTGTGAAGTTCCCTGCGAAAAAAACGCAATTTCGTTCACACGCTTAGATACCAATTTGCAAAGTGGTTCGAGCTAAAAGAAAATTCCTATAAGTCTGAAATTAATGTCTGCGAAGTTGGCACCTAAAACTTTAGATAATCGAATTTTTGTGAATTACTTGGTGAAGGTAAAAGAGAAGCACATCCTGTAACAGTTGTCAGATATTTTACAATCTCTCGCTATATCCCCTACGTTAGACATTAGTTTCGTCATTATGAGATAATTTTCAAGGTTTCTATGGAAATATTCAATTGAAAATGATGGCTAAACTTGAACTATACTACGATTTTTATCCAAAATTTTGGAGTTATTTGAGAGTTATACTAGGAACTCTACAAAAATAAAATTCATTTGAATTTCTCTGGGTTACGAATTTCATAGGTATTTGAAATTATTTCAATTGAAAATTCCATGATTTTGATAAGAATTATTTTTCGTTTGGTGAATCAATCCCCATTCTCTGTCAAACCTGAGTTTCATTCCAAAGCAACGAAAAAAAACTTCCACGAATTTATCTTCTCTCTGCATTCACGTACGCTTTTATGACTACTTTATTAAACCAAGCGGAAAATCTCTTATGTGGGTAGAAAATGAGAGATAAGATACACACTTTGGAAATTTTATGCACAAACCTTCGCCTACATTGTTTTTTAATAATTATATCGAGGGATTTTCATAACTAAATGTGAGTAATATGTAGGTTTATTTAATATTTGTTTAAATTTCAATACTTCGTATAATTACATCAATTAAAAGTGAGCACACGTGTTGTAATATTTCGCTTCCGGCAATAGCAAGGTCGCGAAAAATTTCCGTCGCTGATCAATTTATAAGTTGTTAGTGAATTATTTACTCGGCGTACTTCGTTACTACATGAAAATTTCATAAATAAGCTCTCAGTTCTTGTATGTGGGGAGATTAAAAAAAGTGTCTGCATCTTGTATAAAGTAAGGTGTATACTGCTATAATCTAGCTCAACAGAATTTTCTCTTTCTCTCTCTCGGCTTCATTCAATTTCACCTTTACAAAATAGCGAAGTAACGGAAAAAAAGAGAAGAAGAAGTATAAGCTAGTCTTGAAAGTATGCCATTAGCATTTTTATGCCAAGTGCTACTGAAAATGGTTAGTAATTTAATTAAAGTAAGAAATAAGCTTGTTTTCAATCGGAACGAATTCACTTATTTAAAGCAATGAAAATTAGAGTCTTCAGCCGACAATATTGAAACTCCGACTACGCTTATATCATACAGAACAATTCAACGTTATGTGAAACATATTACATTACAGATGTAAACAATTATTCTCGTCTTAAAAATATGATAATATTTTTCTTTCGTAATTTGTAAATTATTCCTTGCATATTGCATCTTTCGTCAATAAAAGTGAAACAGCTCGCATTTGTCAAATGAAAAATCAATTAACGTCTGTTCGAGCCTCAATGAATCACCCACGTGATAAGTTTTTCACTTGTCTCATGTTACACAGTTTTTTTTTTCTTATACGAGCATCGCTTCCACTGGGACAGAAGTTGAAAACCATCATTAACGATATTACCACAAACATTAGTCAGTCGTGTATTTTTCATGTTATTATAAAAAGAACGAAGTACGAAAAACATTTCCCGATACACGATGCACATGAGTTATTCCACGTTTCACGTAGGTATTTTCAAATGAACGTACTAAAAATTTCTTCGCTTACAACGAAATTTCATTATAACGAAATTCTTTACGTTCGCTCATGCCTTATCGCTGAGTCTCTCCACGTACGTTTAACAATGCGCGCGTTCGCCCTCAGGAATGAGACGAACTTCGCAATCTGCCCATGATTCGAGCAATCATCGAAAATATCCAATAAAACTCCAGCTAAGACCACTCAGCGATTGAACGAAATTCCAACCATTGGTATTTATTTCACTCGTACCCCGAAAAACTAATGGACAATTTACTGCATTGTTTAACAAACATTCAACCAATGAATCACATGTTTGTTATCATTTTGTATCGTGAATATAACTATTACAATTTGGTTCACAAAACTAGTGAATGCACCTGTGTTACCGTTTATTATTAAACAGTTAAATTTTGCCGTCAAATTTCTCTCAATGTGGCTGTGTTAGGTCTCTGAAACTAAACCACCAAAATCAACGTTATGTAGATCTATTCAGGAGAGGCATTGTTTCGTGACGTACGCGAAGGATTGACTAAAATTTCAATCTAGACTCGAATCCGAAATTGGCTGACACGTCGGGGTACACGGAGAGAATGGTAATGACAGTTAGGGGTGTTCTTAGGCCCGCGCTCACGAGACAATTACGATAATAGATTCGATATATCGAGAGCATTAACGTTCGACGAAATCGCGTGAGTACGTTCGAGAGTTCGCTCCACCAAATGACATTTCCCGTTGCGTTTGATAGATCGAGGGCCTTATTAACGTCCGTGTTGATAACTTCCGTTTATACCCCTGGCCCTTCGCTATTGCTATTAATTATTCCAGACTCGATTCATCGTTAAGGTCAAATTTTGACCTTACACCAAACGAATCAATCGCGGTATTAAATTATTTACATTTCCACAGTAATGCTGTAAGCTGTTTCAACGCTATACAAGGTATCCGTTGAAGTACTGAACAGATTACGGAATTCTGAGAAAATGCGCTTTTCGTAGATTTTAAGTTCGATTGAAACTCTTCTTCCCTTTATATGGCGTCTCAGTCACTTTGTGGCGATCCTTAGTTATTTGTCAAACCTAAATTTGTGTCTTACGCGTCTTGTGCATTCGCGGTAGGAAAAAAAACGATTTGCGAAGCGAAATGGACTACCTATGTCAATAAGGTGCTTTATGTACTTTCATAGACGACCAAAAGAGGGATTGCACATAGAGAAACTCCGACGAAACGTTTTCAAGTTCTGCATTATCGACTGTCTTGAGCAACCCTTTTCGCTCGTGCAGTACTCTCGTTAAAAGATGTATTTTGCCGTTCTGGTAGGGCTGCCATCTTGTGTCGTGAAACCGAACTTGCGGTTCTCGAACTCAACCGTTGATAGCGATACTCTCCATATAAATAATATCGATCGACGGCGTATTCTGACTTTGATTATCTTATCGATATTCAGCTGTTGGCACTCGATTCAAGTTTTCCAATTTCGTTGATATTCGTTATCGTGAATGAATATTCTAATTCTATATTCGCACTCTCATCGTTTACGTGTACAGAGAGAAAAATTTCTTTTGATTAAAGAAATTTCGAAACTATTTATCTGAATTGATTTATTTTATTTTTCTCTCTGTTGTTGTTGTAGTTTCTTGAGATTTTTTAAATTGCGAATAGTTCAAAGTGAGAGTAAAAATAATTTACAATTGACGACACGAATATAAAAATACAACCAGCTGTGTTAATCAAACAGTCGGATAAATTGGTCAAAGTAGTCAATTTTCTCGCTGTCAATCGATCAAAGCGGTTTCAAAGTGTCAATGTTCACTCGCGGCAATTAACTTCTGTTTACCGATTTTGCAGGTGCATTCGAGCTGCTGCGTGTGTCCGTAAAATCCGTTGACGTACGCAATGTGTCCTTATCGAATGACCTGCAATTCAATCTCCGTCTATACAGTTCAATTTAGTTAAACCTAGATTGTATACGGTATCCCACAGCAACATCTTTTTTATCGTTCGATAAATCATTAAATTTCGAATAGAGTCGTTTTTCAGTTTGATATCTGATTTAAAGTTATTGAGATATTAATACGTTTCTTGGGGAGATCGAGAATAACATGAATGCTATATTGAACTTTTCCAACCAACAATATCAGTATTTGACATTTCACTTTTCAAGTGAAAATTACCCAAGAGAAGTACACCAGATTTCATACCGATAAAATACTATATATAATTTCGCAATGTACAATATTTCATGCGAATAGTACAGTTCTAGGACACCTTGTGTAGATATATTAAGAAACGGAATAGAAAATGAAAATTTCCCACTGATGGCCCAATTAAATGATAACAAATGTTTCTCGAAGCTCAGTCACGTAGGTCGCATCGTCGTTGCACGCGAGGGGAAAAAAAGATGCACTCGGTCGAAGGAAAACTTAAAGCGAACAGCGGTGACCTCATTCCGAGCACGTGATAGCCAAGACTAACTCGGACTGGGAAGTGGAAGAAACCACGTGGTTCGGGAGCTTACAATTCCTGCTATTCGCGCTGCAACGCACGGGACGTTAGGGCGCAAGCCCGTCGCACGCAAGTTCAGCCTCGTCCCTGCTAGCGAATCGATGCAGTCTGCTCTCTCTCTGTCTCTCTCTCTCTCTCTCTCTCTCTCTCTCTTTCCCTCTTTCCCTCCCTAGTCTCATTCATCATCCGCGGCAATCTTAGCGTAATCGGCTGTTACCTCGCGGAAATGTCTCGCTACGTAAATGAGAATTGCTATGCCCAATTTTCAATTTTGGATCCAAGAATGAAAATTCATTGAATTTATACTCCACACTTATTTATGAGGATATAAATGAATATTTAATAAAATAAGTTAGAGGTATAAATTTATATTGTTTTTAATAACATTTGCTACCACGAATCAAAGAGTTTTGTAGAATAATTACATTTTCATTAGTAACTGGTGAATGATCACGCTCACGCTTCGTTGATTTTTGCGCAAACATGCTACATCGTCCAACAGGGTTAGTAGTGTATGACGTCGAGGTCGTGAGGCTCAATCGAGAAAAATGTGTCGTGTGGGTAAGGAAAACATGGGTAATGTTATTTGTTGGGGATATGGATGGCCCGCTTGAGATCGCGAATGCAACGTATGATTCAGAATGTGAGATATACTTCTGTATTCGAATATAAGAATAAAAATAATGTTTTATATCCAAAATATAGTATACATTATTTACGTATAGAGTAAACGGATCAGTGAACACACAATAGTCGATCGGTTAGAGAGAGATCATTGGGTCACATCAAAGTATATATTGCATAATTATGCACGAGCAATGCATCAGGATAATGTCAATAAACCTTTATTACCTAAACTATGAATTCATTCACAGTCTAATTGAATTGTGAAAACTCGAAAAGTTTGTCCTACAAATTTTCAAAACTTTTACTTCAAATCTGTTATAGTTTGAGTTACGACATTACATTCTATGAAATAATAAATTTCAACGCTGTGCAATTTTAATTTAAAACTTGCACAAGTGAGGATCGATATTCTGCGTGTGCATTTAAAAATATATGTATGTAATTATATTTTGTAACGAATTTTCAAGATAAACCCTACTAATTTAAAATGCAAACAATATGAAAATCGATAATCCTATAAAGAATATATTAAGAAGATACCGAGGAGAGTAATTTTGATTGGACATTGCGTGACATACAGGATGGAATATCGTAAGAGCGAGAAAGTGAGCGCGTACGAAGAAGAAAGAGAGAGAGAGAGAGAGTTAGGGAACGTCAAAGAGGAACGATATGGCGCAGTCGCCTTGACAACGGCGGCGCCACGTGCGCTCTTCTCTTATGGCACGGCAATACCGATAGACACATACGTACGGGATGAGCGGGAAACTAGGAGACGCGGCTGGCCGATATGGCTGGAGGAGAAAAACGAGAGTGGAATAGAGGCGAAACAAAGACGGACCAGGGCTGCGAACGGCAGGTAGACACGGGAGGTTGAAATGAAGTCGACGATGGAAGGACGAGAGGAGAAAGAGCCGGTACAAGGTCGAGAGGAGTGAGGGGACAGCCAGAGATGTACAGGGTGTACAAGAACAATCGTACCCAGAGAATAAGATTTCTTTCGATTCGATGGATTATAATTCATTCTGACGAATTGTTCGCTATATTTTGAATTTACAAATATTTATATCGTTTGTTAGAACGAATAAAAAAGTACAGAAATTAAAAATACGTTCTTGTCGCACTTTTGAGAGGAAAATCAAAAGTCCCACCCACAGGCGTAACAGTCCACCACCATTGGCCAGCTCGAAGCCCAGAGTCAAAAACGGCTCGTCGGATTTCGAAACTGGAAAAGACCGCTCGTCCCAGCGACGGACTATCCGATATATTTCAAGGCCTCGCGGCAGTTCCGAACCACCCCGTACACACGGAGAAGAGGGAGGGAGCACGTGATAGAAACCCGAATGGGGAGGGAGGAATCTGGGGGAGGCGAGAGACCGAGACTGTGAGAGCGCGCGCGCGGGTCAGGGGTAACAGCGACGTAGCACGAGAGAAAACTGTAACCGTGTACCGCAGTGTGGACTGGCGAGCTGCTTGTCGGGCTCTCTCTTTCTCTATCTCTCTCTCTTTCTCTCTATATTGCTATCTCTCTGTCTCTATTGTGTGTCGGTGGGAAAGAGAGAACACGAAATTCGACGGAGCGCCACACCGCTGATGGAATCTGGGCTCGTATCGCTGTCCCTGGTTTTACCGTACCCTCCAAAAAATCGTCGTTATCGCGCGAGACGAAACACGCAACGCACAGGCCAGTGCCACCCCCTGGAAGAGCCCGTTTTCCGCATGCCTCTTGCACACCGCTCTCTACGGATTACGTGAATGAAATTGTTGTTAAAACTCTCGTAAAAGATACGCGTTGTAAACCTCGCGAACCGCCTCTGAATAATTCATAAATTTATCGGAGGATAATGAAAAAAAAGTTGGAGGAGTTGTGGTTTTTCCAACCTCTGATCGCGCGCGCGGCCTCGTGCACCGGAGGGAAACGCGTTGGCGTACAGCGAGGGAGAATAACGAGAGAATTTCAGTGATCGGACCGCTAATTACTCAGCCCGGCCCAGTCGGCGTTTCACGAATGGGGCCGAGAGCTCTCGAGCTTGAAAAATGTGTGCCAGTTGGTTTTTTCGGCGCGATCGCTGTGTCGTGAAATTGCTACCGCGAGATTAACATCGGCCGTACACCGATGGATCATCCCTCCTCCTCTCGCAGGCCAGGAGGCTCATAACGACGTTCATCAACGTTGCGTAACGCGAGATGAGAAGAGAGATCGGCGAAAAACTGGCAGGAACGTTATACGTGGATTGCACCGCTCGTGACCTTCGTATTTGACCATCGCGTGACGTCACTCAAGGTAGCGAGCATGAAGCACGTTACCGCGGTCGGTCAGACGCGTTTGGCTTTACCACTTATCGCCGTGGCTTTGCCGGGCAAATTGGAAGCGTCCCTTGGCTTCGGAACTTGGCCGTTATCGCGATAGTCGAGATGAAACTGAGCCCTATCGAGACGATTTTTCTTATTTTCTTTACGAGAGTGTTCTTGAAATGTGAGTGCTATTGGTGAAAGTCCTTTCGTAACGTAATCGGAAGTTGAAGTGTAAAACGAGAGGAGTGCCGGTATCGGATGAAAATATCCGCTTGGTGATACAAAGCAGTCGGTAAAATAAATAGCAATAACGACGGAGAATAGAGCTTCCTGGTATTAAAGTTCGATGTTATCGCGCATCGAGTGAAGCGCGAGATTTGCTCATGGCTTGCAGTAATAATATATAGCGTAGCGTATTAGAATTTTTTCCTTCTCATTCGATAATACGTTACTCTCATATTCTTCGATTGCCGATTTCGGAGATGCTTTAGCGTGTTGTCGATTAAATTTAGCGACAAGAGTAAAATGCATAGAACAGGAATATTTTAATATTCGCGATTACCTCAGCTGTATAACAATAAAAGGAATCAATTTCTTAGAATTTTACTCGGCTTTAGTGTTACGCTCTTTTGCAATTGTTATCGATTCGCATGTACGCGTACAAATGCGCATACGTGATTATAGTGCAATTTTTGAAACATTTATCGAATTGAAGATCTTCCACGTAGATTACTGTTGTCGAGAGATACATAAGTTGTTGAAACTTTATAAATAGTTGACAGTTATACATATATCAAGTATTACTATTGTTAAAAGTATTGACAAGTAATTTCTTGGAATGCTAAGGAAGAAGTATTAATGCATTGGGGAGATGTGATTGAACGTGATATGAAACAGTTACTGATTGACATTCTTAGAAATAGACGAACGAGTAGAACTTTAGTGCATAATTTCATAGCTTTAAGTGATCGAGCTCTGCATCAAAAAAAGAATGAAAAGTTTTAAATATTGAGAAACAACGCACAATTGATCATTAAATTCGATTACTCAAAAAAATGCAGTCGAAAAGGGAACGGATAGCCGCGAGACACGAGATTCGGGATGGCACGCTGAAAGCACGTGACTGCTACGAGATACCTACATTCTCGCTAATTCAGCCAATATCGACTAAAGTCGCAGCGGCAACGATCGAAACATCAGGCGCAACAATAACAAAAACGGTAGCAATAGCAGCAATAACTGCAATAGAAAGCAAAGTGGGAGGGACTCGAGTTCGATAAAACTCGGAATCACGCTGGATACCAAACAGAAGAAGTACCCACCGGAGGAGAAGCAGAAGCAGCAACGCGTAGGTGGCAAGAGGAGCCTGAAGAGTCGCATATTCATCACGGATGTGCCGCAGGGCCGGGTCGCCGATAAGCTCGTACAGTGCGAGAGGGAGGAGGCCACGGGAGTCGCCGGTGGCGAGTCGACCTTCCGTAAATTGCTGGGCCTCTTCCAGGAGCGCGACAAGAACAGACGTAGGCGGGAGTTGCTGCAGAGCGCGAGCAGCAACGCGCCCGCCGGCAATCCCAGTCCGGCAGTCCCGTTACTCGACATGGGAGCACGAGGATGGGACTACGAGGCTCTGCCGGAGCTCCACACGTCGACCGCCGTCACGCCCACGTCGACGCCGCCGAACGCGTCCTCGCAGCAGAAGTCACATTCACCGCGCGTATACTTCCAAGCCGAGAACCTGGCGAGCACGAGGAGACGGAGCAGCGCTCGTCTGCTGGCTCCTCAGCCCTCGAGGAGACGGAGTCGCAGCATGAGCGCGTGGAGCGACCTGTCGCGTTCGTCGTTTCGATTGGACGAGAGGTAAGTGCATCCTTCGGATAATAATCGATTGTCGAAGAAGACACGATTGGACAGAATATCGTACGAAAGAGGATTTAATAATATTTATCATTAAATATTTTCTTTAATCTTCCTCCGTCTGAATTACTGAATATCTACTATATCTTTAATAACGATTAATTTTGTCGGATAAAACACATTTTCATCTAAAGATAAATGATTATGGCTGGTAGATACACATAATTCTATTACTCTTAAATTTGAATTTTTAAGAGATTAAAAATATTCAGCGTTTGCATTTTTTTAATTGAATTTAAATTTACTTAAAAAATCACCCGGATGTCTGATTTATTTATACTCGGGTTTTAATGGTTCTCCTGTAATGCATACTTGATCGATTCTTCACTGAGGACCCTCTGAAACGCTAAGAATTTTCTTGTCAGGCGATATCGAGTTAAGAAGCTCCGCTTGAGAGCTCTTAACTTCGTGGAGTATTAGCCTCGTCGACATATCGCGAATTCCCTGAAAATATTACTCGATACCCCATCTTTCCAATCATTGACTTATTCTACTTATTTCCACGAGTTCGCGCCGAACGCGTAGTACGTTGTCGATACAATGACAAATCACATTTCTTGCTATAAGTATTCATAATCCTTGGGATGTTTACTATTATTGATGATGCTGAAATATCGACAAGACGTTAGTACCCACCGATCGCTCGGTGAGGCACCCTTAAGATTGATCGAGTGATTTCACGGATGCCCGGAGCTTATCAGGATAAATGGATTATTCGAGTCTTTTAAATGAATCCCTGCAGTATTTATCTCAAATGAGGATTTTGGCACAGCTCAAAGAATTTAAAATAAAAAATTCGGAGAAAATCGTTTGAGAACTAAATTTTACATACGACTACTTCGATAATGTAATGCATGCGCAGAATGACTCTTAAGAAGAGTAGCTAGAATACCGAGTCGATAAAAAAGCGCATAAACCGGAAGCAATAAAGTCGCATTGTAGACATAAACGAGAGCATTTCTTTCGCACGATTTAACTCGCTTACCAGCGACAAGTCGCTTGATAAAGCAACAACTCGTTCATTCGATACGATGTGATTTTTTTTCATCTTAATTGGAGTTGTCGAACACGGAAGTTGTCATCGTCAACTTGGCCGGTTCGAATAGATGTGTTTTCCAACCGAACTAGCGACGATAAAATGAATTTACGGAACTCGACGGAAATTAACTTGTCGTTCTCGTTCCCGATCGTCGATCGGTTTCGTTTCGCTTGGGATAAAAAAAAAGGAAGACACTCTCGCGAATGTTTCTTCGATACATTTCGATTATCGATTGACGATGTCGTGACACTACACTGGTATCGTTTTATTCTTAGCATGGATGGAATAACGGCCCGTTGATTTCGAACGATAGTTATTATTTCCAATAGACTTATTCCTCACGCACGAGTAATCTCTGTGTCGTGATAAATAGATATCGAAAATTAGATATTTTTATTTAAACGTCAAAAACACGAGCGATTCGTTGGTTAATTCAGCGAGAAAACCAGACCCGCTCGCGCCGATTGACCGTATTCGTCGATCGATGAACAAATTCTAAAACGTGCACAGCTAACGACAATTCCGGTCAACAATGATCGAGTGAATTGCAAAGCTGCATGTCGTCGGTTATCAGAAGTTATAAACTAAAGTTATATGTGAATTGCGAAATTTATTGCCGTGGAATCTGAATTGTGTGATGTAATCCTGTGGGAATAGTCTCGTACGTTTGATTGTTCGACATCTATGCTGTTCCAACGATGCAACTTTATGGAATCTCTCAGAACAAAACATATTTTGAAATATTTATTCATATTTCTTTAGACTTTTTTATGGAGCCCGGTCGGTCTTATCTCTTTTACTTTATTCATTTATTTTATTTTTTTTTTTTTTTTGTATCTAGCATTTGAATTCATAAGTAGTCTCTAATTGACTATATCGATGAACGTTGATAATTAGAAACGACACATCGAAATGTAGAACAGTAAAAAAATTTCTTTTTCAAATCGCTCGAACTATCCAACATTCGAAAGTTCTGCGGTAACTCCTGGGGCACCCTGCATGTCATAAATATAAACGAATATAAAGTTTCGTTCACCATACCGTAAAATGAATGAGTTGGGGAGAAATAAAATGAGAAACGTTAAACCGACATTTTACGATTCTGATGCAATAAAAGGTTAAATTACGATAGGGGGGTGTGAAGGTGAGCTGTCAATGCGGTCAGAACGTATATAACAAACTGTGTAACTTTTTAGAAGTCCCGCTACGTTCCGAACGGCGTTATATATCGTCGAACACGTACGATGAATTATCACCCCATTGTCGCCTGATTTATCGTCTGTCAAGATAAAATACTTTCTTCCTAGTATTTTTTCGCCTCCCTTTATCACCCCTAACACCCTAACGAAAGCCATTTATCATCGTTGGTAAGGTAGCAATCTTACCCGGCGGCTCAACGAAGCAACTCGACCGGAGTCGTTCTCGCTGCGAGCGTTCTGTTCCCTGATAAAGAACAAATTTTCAGGGATCTTCCTGACCGACCGCGATCAGCTTTGAACCTTCGCGAAGCTCGTACAGGTGCCAGACAACGAGAAGATACGGGCGCAAGCTCAACAGGGCGAATAGAATATTTTACTAGTCCTTTGGAAATTTTACGCAGTTCGGTTTTACGTGACGAATAAAACTGGCGCAGTCGTGGAAGAAGACTGCCTCTGGTTTCTAGAACGAAAAACTCGTATGGCTAAGGGGTGTAGTTCATACTTATTCATGTATACGATGTGGTAATAGAGATTCATGAATACCATATACATATTATCTGCGCCACTTCAAAATCCGCTACGCATAGATTTGCCCGCAGTCCGTTTATAAATATTAATCCAGCGCTGTCTCGGAATAAGAGTCTAGACGAATAAAAAGAAATAGGTGTGCGCCACATCTGTCGCTTTTCCGCGTTCTTTCCGTTATCGTAGTTATTGCAACCCGATCGTTCGGTGTTTATCACTCGACAATATTCACGCAAATATTTCATGGCAATAAAGTTATTTACTCGTAATTTATTTAGCATGGAAAACCAGTCAAGATACGAGGTGGTTGCGCGATTCGCGTTGATGAATTAATTAGTCCGCGCGTTAACGATGTAATTTATTTTGAACAAACTCAGCAATAAAGGAAATCGCTGATCAACATTTGCGAGGAATCATTAAATACCTGTCAGTTGCATACGCTCGGAGTTCCGTTTTAAAAAGTCGATCAAAACGGAAACGGGCTGTGTGTTTTAAAATGTAAAAAGCACGATTTCGCAACCGCTGATAAAAGGGCTTTCTCCGCGCGCGCTTGTACGACTCGGCGAGCTCAGAGAACGCATATCCATGGGAAATGACGAGGGAAATGAAAGCCGAGACTTATATCCCAGTAGGCTGCGCCCTATCGCGGAATTGCGTGTTCATGAAATCTGTAAGAACGTGAATCGTTATCGAGACATTGTGCGAAAGCTCGCGGGTATATCGCGTAGGTGTGCAGTTATCTCGCCATCCGGGCCATAAATTCGATCGTCCTTGGAACGAAATCGAATGCACCCTTCTGGATTCACACGTGAAACCGGATGAGTAGATTTATTATTAGAAATATAAAAAGAAAGAAGATTTAAAAAAACTAAAACTCAGATTTCATACAGCAATTTCAGATAATAAAGACAACCACGCCATTTTAAACTTTTTGCAGTTTTGTTATTAATATTAGTCACAGCTAAAGACTGGTCACTTAATAATGGTTGAGTATTTTTTGTCTTAGAATATTTTTTCAGTAGTAACAATTCTGATGACTTGGGCTATATATAACGTTTATCTATTATAATAAATCGAACGGAAACTCGCAAACGAAAGGGGGAACGAGAACCGTGTCAGGACGTTATTACGATCGCAAATAACGTTTCCGTCTGTGACGATTCCACGAACGATAGCATCGAGATTCGTCTTACCCACTGACCGCTATCTTGACGTTCGACGCGAACGGAAAATTATTCTCTCCTGTATACCCACGCGGGGAGAAAACGGCCTGGGGTCGAGCGCGGCCGCGAAATCGGCCGTCGGGATTCGTCATCCGGCACTCGCCCTACTTTTTTCTCTCTCGCTCGCTTTCCACCCTCGCCCGCCTCCCGCCTATCGAATCCGGCTCGCGCGGGAGACGCACAAAGAGACGTGACATTTCTCTCGATTTTTCCGGCATCCATGTTTTCTTACACCGTCCGTTTTCTTGCCACGTCTTCCCTTCGAGATTTCCTGCGCTCCTCCCCACACGTCTAAAATAAGCTTTCGAAATTGACATTTTTCTGATTTCGACGCGCGCAAAGAAGCCACCGCTCTTTTTTTCACTTCAAACGAGAAAGAGAGGAAGAGTACTCCCTCGAAACCTGCGAGACTAACGACAACCTCTATTAGCGAAGATTACGTGTATATATAAAAAAAAGACTTATAAATGATACGTAATTTCTTACCATCTAGTGGAACGATAAATGTAACGTCGGTAGGTAGGTACACAAAAAAAATTACGCAATATATTTTCTTTTTGATTCATTGTCGCGAGTTTTGATCTAGCGAAATTTCTTCGCGACGAGCTGGCTAATGTTGGTTCAAATTGTAATTTGCCAACCCGAGTCTAAATTAAAACATTAAATTCAGCCTCCAAATCCTACTCGAGGGTAAGGAGACTAAAATCATTTTTATTAATCGCGATAAGCCATGTATCGAAACTGTAATTTCAACCTAAACTTGGTCATTTTGTCCGCTTTTACCAAGTTTAGGTTCAAATCATTGTTTCAGAACAATAAATGTAGCCTCCAGAACCTACTTTTCTACTGTGATGTGGTGAAAGTATGTTTTGGAGGCTCAAAATGTTTTTCAAAACACTAATTTCAGCCTCCATACCCTATTTTGAGGGTATTTAGGGTCTAAATAATGTTTCACTTTTAGCGGCAAGTACCACAACAAACGAAATGAGGTTAATGAGGCTGAATTTATTGTTTAAATTTTGACTCGGGAACTGTTTAAATTTCATTTTAACTATTCCATGTCGTTATTATTGATTTCATATTTGAAATCATTTAACCAATTAAATCGATCCGTTCAAGTCATTATAATTTTTTCTTAATTTATCCAAATTAAATAACTAATCGATTTCACTGATCTACTTAATGGCTTGTCAAAATATACATAATACCATTCATATTAACGTATTTTCATGGTTAATTATCGTAATTCCACCAGTGCGATTTTAGAGGATAATTATTATTGTATTAAAGTGAATTTTTCATATTAGAGGAAAAGTCGTTCACTGTATCGAGTGAATTCGTTGTGAGAAACATAGGTCGGCCGAATAGCGTGCTACGGAACCACAATTTGCATGTATTATTGTACTATACGACGCTTCACATCGCGGCAGGCGCGTTGGATACGATTCGGGTATGTATCAATAGAAATATCGAAATTCGAGATGATTGCCGGTCGGTCAGTCGAAACCGGGTCGCTACCTCTGCGAATTTACGGCACCGAAGTATCGACAACGCCGTTGATTCAATTGTTACGTTTTATATAGGAACGCATTAGTGTGCACTCACGAGTCCAATCTATCGATGTTATTAGCCCAGCCAGAAATTGCAACGAAGCCTGTCTCCGTGGAAAGAAGAAAATATTAATTAAATATTTCAGAAAAATGTTAATTTTATCAATATTGTTATTGACCTTCGAATGCTGGGGTTCCAGATTTGACCCATCCAATAGAAAATTGTATTTTTCTGTTCAATTTTCAGAGATTAGAGATGATGTTTGTATTTGTATTCTTTCGAGGTTGAAATTACCACACACGTTGCATGCCCTATGAAAAGTACAGCGCGGGAATATCAGATGCGCGTTAATTATAGAACCAGCAAAGTGTGATTACGAGTTCATGAAGCTCCCCGTAGTATATTGGGAATCGCGAATTTTTGCACGTCAGACGTGCCTAATTTTCATCCTCGCGACCTCGAATGTCAAGTGTCGATTCGGTCGGTACGAAAATAAAATATCCGCAGCGAATTGCTCGGGCAAGAATTATTGCCAGTCCCGGAGACAACAGCGAAATTTTATCACCTCTCGATTTTATTGCGATACCTCCGGCCGCGAGAATTAGAAATACAAAAGAGGAGGAAATTATTCTCGCAATCGATACGTTTATAAGATTACCGCGGTGTTTTATGGTGTAAGCACGAAACCGCGTGGGAGGTCGGGAAAAGGGGCAAACAAAAGTCAAGAGGTTATAAGTAAAATAGCGAACTGCGTGCGGCGAAATGTCCGCCGTTGTACACAAATCATACCCACACAGGTGTATCGGTAATATTTGTTCGGCATGCGTGTATGGAAAATCGATAGAAACTTCCGAATACTCGATAAATCGAGCGAGGGTAATAGTGGCATCGCGTGACGACGACTTTAGGGAAGTCAAGCGCGTGGTGATGAAAACAGCTGTCGGGGTGGAAAAACAAAACACGTAATCCGTACAAGAAAGCCGAAGGAAATTTCAAGTGGCCGTACTCTGAAGTGATGCGACCGAGTCGCAGGCGCAATATTCTTTACATTATTTCGTACTTATTCCGCTACTTCGGTACGAAAATGTATTCATACGCATACACATACTCGTATCGAGCGGAAAAACTCGCAGCGTGGAAACTCATCCGACATTTGACTGCAATTAACACCGCTCGACCTTGCACAACGATCATCCTCCTGCGGAACCTATGCGCCAGAAACACTTACGTGCAATTACGTGCACTAATCGCTCTCATACGTTATTTTCTATTAGAAGTGTAATAGAGTTTTATCCACTCTCGAATAGCTACTTTGTCATCAAAGAAATAAATTAATCTCTCGGAATTGGATTCATGATAATTATTTATCACGAATTATTTTCAATTTTTAACGAATATCTGTTTCAAAAAGATCCACGGAAAATACGCAGTTTCGTTAGACTCAAAGGAGTTCCTCGGAATTAAATTAACCGCGATTCTCGGTATTTTTATTCGTATTTAATCAACATTTTTGTTTCAAAAAACCCATAACAGTATGTATATCGTTTAATTAGTTATAGAGAAATGTTTTTCATGGGTCGAATGGGTTAGTTATGCGCGGCTGTTTTTTTTTTTTTGGGTGTCTGCGCCGATGCCGCGAAACGATACTCGCAAAGAGAGACAGGGAGCATCGGAGGCTCTTCTCCCGCACACGCTCGCGTGACGAAGCCGGCCGACGTCGGTGTGGTCGGTGCGCGCGGTGCGGCGGGGCGTCGGGCGCGCGCGAGGCCCATCGGGATACTCAACCAGTCGCTTCCGAGCCGTCGTGCGGGCTGCGAGGACGCGGGCTCGTCGTCGCACAACGTTCAGCGCGCGCTCCCTTTACACGCATTCACAATACCCACACACACACACACACACATACATAAACACGAGAACACGGCCCGTACTAAGATACGGTTTTTCGGCACCGCGCACGTGTGTAAGGATTTCATCCTTTGCTATTTCTACGCTATTCTCGTTTCTCTAAATCCGAGGATTCGAATTCGCGCTACGCGATGAATCTGTATTCCACGTGAATACACATGCAGATTGATCGACGAATGCGAAATCCTGATTGATTTGCATGACACTGATTGTACTCGCGCTCTTCTCTGTCTCTCTCTCTCTCTCTCTTTCTTCTACTTACACTCAAGCTGTTTTCCATAGACGATTAATTCCGAACCGTCCTCGGTTCGCCGACAATAACCAACTAACAAAGAAGAAATCGGATTGAGTGCGCGATGTGGGGCACACGTGGCTGATAAAAAAAAAGCCACAGGAGTCGTCGGTGTCTTTTTCGGGGAGGAATCGCATTGAGAGAGAAACCGGAAGGAGGATAAGAAATACGGTAGAAAAGGAAAAGTGACAGCACGTGCGAGGGAACGAATGTATTATCGGTGTTGTTCGGGAGAGTATCCTCTCGGTGCCGGGGGTGATTTTTCGATTAGCGCCGGAGGTGGTCGAGTGGGTGGGTTTACGAGTTTCCGAGAAAAGGAGAGAGAGAAAGAGGGGGAAAGGGGGTGAATAGTAAGTACGAGGACAGGTTTGAAAATGGCGCCCAGTTCGAGACACAGATACACGGTAACGAAGAGCGAATTCTCCAAGAGACGAGGTATCCTGGTTTAGACGAAGATCGAGCTCGAGATTATTAGCGGAGTGCGAGAAATCGAGTGATAAAATAGGAAGAGAAAAAAAGACGGAGATACGTGAGAGAAAGAGAGCAACGCGCGATACGTTCCTATCCAGATTAATGGCGCAACTTGCTCATCCCAACGGAATCCTTCGACGTGAGTGACGCGTCCGGTCGTTTATTGTTTTTCGATCTTCCTGCCGTGTTCTACTATTCTCGAGAGGAAGGATCAGTGAGAGAAATATTCGGTGGCTAGAAATAAAATATTACCGAAAACTATATTTTATACGTGACGATAATTTGTTATTTTCGATAAAACTAGTATTTGCGATGAGAAAATTGTCAAATGAATTCCTTAGAAGATAATAATGAAATGAATAACAAAATAGTTCATTATTTTGTGAATATGAATTATTCTGCTTTTATATAAATTGTCCAAATGAAAGATTATCTTGTTATTAAAGATGAAATTGGTATTTATATGTGCAGTACCAAAACTGTTTTTTATTGTCATCCATGGCTCGTCTGGATAATTTATCACGGCAAATGATTTCATTACGAATAGCATAAACGGAACAACCAAATTATTCATTGTCGTGTCCAACTGTTTGGAAAAGCCACTAATTTTTCTCTACTATTAGCCGAACGTTTCTCCCAAAGGGAACGGGATAGGGAAGTAGGATTACTTAGGATTCGTAATTAATACCGAATCCATCGAGCAGAGAACCCTGCCAAGTCCCGTCAGATACGATTGCCTACGAGTGGTCGAGTTCCGGCTTTGATCGGCCGCTTCTAGTCGTGAATCGAGTGAAGGACAATTTCGGTCAGATTGAAAAGCGGTTGAACCAGAACTCCGCATACGGTGGCATCTTTGAACGTACAAGTTGGTTTACGGTAGCACGTGCGAAAACAACGCCATCTTGAATATATTACACTTTGCATACGTATACGTGCGCCAGTGCGGTAGTTTTCGCAGGACAAACGAAACGAAGAAAATACCGTTTGTTTTTCCAATTTGCATTCAAAATGCGAAATGAAAACGAAAAAGGGTATTTCGTGCCATCGACTACACCAATTAACGTGCGACCGCTTCGATTAAACTAATTTATGGACGTTGCTTCCACGAATGTTCCCCTAATTAATTCATCGAAATGCACTCTCGACTCTCGCTTCTCACTTAGCAAATTATCAAATATGATCGTGAAAGTGATAAAGGGCTCATAGTGCGTTATCGTACGAAAATTGATTTTCGAATTGAGTCAAAAAATAAATATCTTGGATAATTTTGTGTAAATAATTTAGGACAAATTATCTAGATAGTAATATTAGTTTTTCAAAATAATTCGTTTTAATAATTTCCACGCAGAAGGTAATAACCAGTTTGATAATAATAGCTCCAAAATTGATTAATTTTAGTGTCAAGCTTGTACGTCGCTTATTTTTTGACTCGTGCTGATGAATAACCATGAATTTCTCCGTGGACGTAATCGGAATTGGATATCGATTGAAATCATCCCTACTGCGGAGACTCGATGCTCGCGTAACGTTGAAACACACCAGGTGGAGTTTCATCTTCTCGAGCGGGGTTTTAAAGTTACGAACGATAAACCCCCTCCAGGTCTGGACGATGCCCGGTATCATAATTTCCATTACCCGTGCGAAACGAATTACGCTCGGCACGTTCCGGTGTTATTGGACGTTGATCACGTTGATCTATTTGTTTCGATGCCACTGGTAGGGGTTGAGGTCGAGTTCGGTAAAAGGGCGAAGAGCGATTGAATAAATTCACAAAACTTCGAATATACGTTTTCAAATTTCATCAATATTGTGTAACATTAGATTTTTCTGTTTTTGAAATTTATCTCTATATCTGAATATGCGTATAAATAATTTTTGTTCTGCAGAATTTTATTTAGTTTTCTCGGTTTCTACCTCCAGTACTCGAATAAAACAAAATGTATCGTATGGACGATCAAACAGGATGAAAGAGAAGTGGGCTTTTATTTGCCGTACCAACGATTTGATTCATGTTACGTTTTCTTCTGTCCTCTACTTGTTACAGAGATAATCGATTTCTCTCAATTTCCGAGAAAAAAACAAGCCCAAGTCGCGCATTACGCGTATTTACTCACCGGGAATGGTTTTCGTTCAACCGACACGAGATAAATTAATTGATACTCTTCTATCAGGGTGCGAAAAACGTCATTGCGAACTGTAACGTATCGTTTTACCGGTGACGATCCACTGTGAGAAATATAACACTGTACAGTACTTCACTTGAAAAGGGCGTTACGTTGACACGTGCACGGTAACACCGTTAAATCGGTTCAAATTATTCAACATTCGATGTCAGCTTTTGTCGTTTTACGTTTCACGTTTCGACTGTCATTTTCACAAAATTGAATCGGGAAAAATACTTCAATTCTCGATAAACGAATAGAATTAAATTGTTAACATTTAATTCAATAAAATTTTATCGGGTTACGGGTGTGAAAATTCAACCGATTCGCTTTTAAAGAATACATTTCAGTGGAATAAAATCTACTCAAAAACGTCTCCAGTCCAACGCTACATTTACGTTCGTACGAAACAATCTCGAATTTTTTTTCTGCCTGAAAATCCCGCCTAAGTGAGATACGGTGAGAATTGCGGTACAATTTCCTCAACGCCCGAAGTTTGTCTTTATCGTAACGACGTTCGTCGCAATAATCTCGCGAGGTTACGACGCCTCGAAAGAAACGCGGTTTTTGAAGTTAGGAAGACCGAAAGGGAGTAAGGGTATACCTTTGTGTCGGCGTCCTTATTGTGCCCAGAGCAATTTCGCGAATCCGCCTTGTATTACCAACTTCAAACTCCATTCCAGTCGTTGCTCGCTAAATTCTCGTGCAAAATCGCGTCTCCAGCGAATTTTTTTCGCGAAGTCGATTTAGAAGAACGGTGTTCCGATTACTCCGTTCGTTCGCCGCAGAATTTGCCGAGCGCGTAATTGGGAATCGCGACTGGCAAGTTTTCGGGCTCCGTTGATTGCCTCTAACGAATCAAACCCAATGGGCGAGATAGGCGAATTCAACAGGTGGAGTCAAACTTGAGATCTAACGTTAACTCATCGGGATCTAGATCATGAAGAGACACCATTAGAGCGAGGCAGTACAGCAGTACGCACTCGAGCTTTCAAAGGCTATTAGCAAGAAACAAATAAGTTTTCAAACTCAATTTTGGTCTCATTCGAAAGAGTGTTCATTCCACTAAACGAATTATTAGTAATGCCATTAATAAATTTCAGGGAAAGAGAGGGAGAGAACATTTGTGTACTGTTACTCGATGTGTAGGATAACAGAGTAGGGTGAATCAGACAAACGTACCTTACACGCAGATTTGATACCACAATTTTAAATAATCAAAACAACAACTTTTCGAGATTTCTTCGTCGAGATTATTCGAATGTAAAGAGTAACTTTTTAATGCAGATTATTATATCAAATTATCTTTGATTTTGTATATATTTCAACTTTCCGAATGGTGAGGCACTTTTGCCCGATTTATCTTACATGGTATACAGTAATTTTTTTTAACCGACACGTAAAGTAGCCAATACACTACACGCGATTTGGTTTCGAGCATCGAGTCGAATAATAACTCCCTAAGAATATCGTTCGGGAGAGGATTCTCCGCTCGGGCAACTCTCAACGTATAGGCAAATTACTTCGGTTTAGAGATTTGTTCGAGGGTCGTTTGCGGCCTTGGTGATTTTTATGAAGTCCTTCTTGGCTCCAATCTTGAAAGAGGTTCTCTTTGGCGAGCGAGGGAGAGCGAGAGAGTAGCGAGAGGCGTATCCTCGGTAACGAAGCGCATTGAGATCGACAATACGCCTCGCCGGCGACCCTTTTAATACCTCGCTTGTGAGATTGAAAAAAAAAATCCCGAAGGATAGGTAAAGAGCGAGCGAGAAAGAAGAGACCGAAGAGGGGAAAAGTGGGATATGGGAACCAATTTCGATCGTGCGCGAAAGCTTGCAACGGTACTCGCTAAATCACAAGGGACCCACCCACACGACGAGATGCTCCGGGTTTTAATCAGAGATGGATCTGGCGAATCCTGTAATTAATGAAACTCGATACCTATGGACAATTTTTTATCGACCTTTCTCTCTCTCTCTCTCTCTCTCTCTCTCTCTGTCCGTTTTCCCTTTGTTTATGTTTCGTATATGGTGGGCTTTCGAGGAGTTCGATTACGACCGGTGAAATGAATTAAGTATCGAGTTTGTGTGTCTTATCGATCAATCGAAACGTGATAGACCCGCGGTACGTTGACTGAAAAAGAAAATACAATAATAGCCTCGAATCGGATCTTCGATAAGAGAAGTTTTTTAATCAATTTTTGTACTCTGATATCTCGGATGCTCAGAACTTGTTTCCGGTTTACTCTAGGGGAGAGAAAGTGATGCATTTGTTTGAAATTTCGCAATCTGTCCATGTTTATTTCCATATCATACATCTGATTTTCAAAATAAATCATTGTTTAAAAAAAAATCATTGCCAATTCTCGCCTTAAAAAATATTCTAAATTTAGTGTAAAGAATTAACGAATTTATATTTGAATGTAATATCCGATCTATTTTAAATTCAATACCTATAGTGACTTTAATTTCAATTTAATTTTAACTCGATTGACTTCGATGCCTTTCATGCTGTTAACCTCGCAAACTGTGACTGAAATTGAACCAATATTCAGATGAGGTCAAACTTGGTTTAATCTGGATCTATAATTTGACGCAAAATCGACACCCACAAATATTTTTTAATGAATCGGAAATATTACAATTCAACTTCACAATATGTTCGCAACGAGCGCCTTCTTTACGCTTTCACGTTTTCCTCCCCTTTTAAAAAACCTCAAGACGATTTACATATATATATGTATGAATATTTACAGGGGTGTAAGCGAGATTACGTGCTCGATGTAATAAAATCCTGTGCTTGCGCGTAATTCCGGAATCTCGACTCTCCCATAAAATAATTATACGGACACTAAAACGCTGAAGCTCTTTCCGCGAGAATTTTCACAGCAACGATTTTTACGCCAAATGAAGAAGTCACGGAACTCCTCTTAAAAAAATTATTCGCGAAAGGGTTGCTAATGGTTGGAAGATGGTTTTTTAATTTGTAGCACGCCGGTGTTACAGAACGTGATTCTTTCCTATCTGCGCACCGAGATTTCTATTATTTTACGAGTGGGATCGTTTGAAACTGTTATTGAGAATTCACGACGGTGATTAAAAAGTGTCTTTGAATGGCATACGCGAGTACCGTGAATAACCACACGCCGCGGTAAATACAGCGACTAATTTCATTCACACAGATTCGCTAAGAGCACCGCCGCCTCTACTCTTCCCATTTTTCCTCTCTCGCTCTTCCACTTCGAAGCCCTTATTACACGCCAATAAGAACACGGCCCAAGTAAAACCGGCGTCAAAATACTACGATGAGAATTGCAACGTCTACATAATGGTTTTCCTTTTCCTTGAATCCAGGAAATACAAACAGATTGAAACAGCTCAAAAAAGTGTTTAGGAACACACAAGTTTTTTTAATGAGAAAAATTTTACCAATAACAAATGAGGAAATTAACATAGATATTCAAATCGAAAATCTCCTTAACATCCTCAATAAAAAGAAATGAACGTTAATATTAAATAAGTTAACACTAGTGTCAAGTTTGAAACTAACCGAATGCATTTTAATACTAAAATCAAGGACATCCGAAATTTGATCTGAATCAGTTCTGGAAAAATTCAAGTCCTCATTATGCATTCTTCGACACAAATGGAATACACCATCATCCTACTTGAATTCTGTTTTAAAAAATTCGTATTGAACGACCGGAACGACGTTCAAAATGGTCCCTATTAAATAAATTTATTCCGCTCATCTTCTTAAAGCCGAACTTCTCTCGCCCCGCTTTTTATCTTCCACCTTTATAAGCAATCTCATTCGACGCGAGTGGCGAAACTTGAACCGTGAAACCTTTAAGAAGTGATACACTTTTACTAATTGGCGTTCACGTGGCTCGGTACAAATGCGATGTGCCAATTGGATACCAACACGTATGTTCAATGGTGTCACTTAGGAGTGCGTTATAAGTTTGCTAACTTCGTTTTCAATTCGCGTTCGTAGTCTTACGAGCCGTAAAGTACAAAATTTCATTGCGCGATTCATTCACCTTCTCGTCTTATTAAATGTGAAAAATAATTACATAAAAATACTAATTATTGAAGTAATTAGAAAAGTAAATCATTAATATTAAAATATATACAGGGTGATAGTTTAACACCCTCCGAGCTTGCACCGGCGGATAGAGGAGTTC
>NCVS01000668.1:0-10165 GCA_003055095.1 Goniozus legneri
TTTGCCAACGTTAACTCAAAAATCATTTGCCAACATTGGTCAGAAGATCATTCGTCAACGTTGGCCCGAAGATCATTTGCCAACGTTGGCCCGAAGATCTTTTGACACCGTTGGCCCGAAGATCTTTTGCCATCGTTGGCCCCCTGTTAACAAATTAGTAAAATGCCAGCTTTGGCCCATATCTGGTACCGCAACTTGGGCCAGACTTCACATTCTTGGGCCAACGCTGGCACTACTTCGGTCCGATCGTCTTTTCCTATATGGGTAACCGAAAATTTGGCTCTTAGTTTAGAATAAATGTTTACAATTTACAATAGATAGCAGTCAATAGCAAAGTGAGAGTTCATTTTCAGCGAAATTTTCAGCCGAGCAGGAAACTGGAAAAAGAGAGAATGTCGTAAGAAATAATCGTTATTATAATGAGAACGCTCGTTAATGAGCTGCTTGATAAGACACCGTCGCTCCGCGAAGAGAGCTACGGTTTTAGACTTTCAGTAGACAGTGAGAGGCATACAGACAGAGAAGGCAGATAAGACAGACAGATAGATGAACAGACAGAGTATGCAAGATAAAGAGACAGAATTGAGATTTCTTTCGGCTTCCTTTTTCGAAGAAAAACTGTCGAGCCGACTGTTTACTCCAAAATTGCTAGAAAAATTAATAAAATTAAAAATTCAAAAATATCAATATATTATTATGCTTAATATTCAAATTATAAAAATAAATTTCCAACAATATTGGAGTACTCGTCGCAACGAATTTTTTTTACACTTATATGTATATCTCGACTCCTTTGATCGCCAACCTCGCCATTCTCGCCGCTCCAATTATGCGAATTCCACGCTGCAAAAAAATAAACATAAATCCCGACCCAGATAGTCGCTCCTTCGATACGCATCGTGTATTTTATGCAAATACGAGGGTTTCGCCTGAAAATCTCGGAAAAAGAAGAAAAAAAAATCGAACAGACCCACAAAATCCGTTGAGGTAATAACGCCCGATAGAGGTTCGATATTTTTTCTTCTCTCTCTCTCTCTCTCTCTCTCTCTCTCCTCGGATTCTCGGCGTTCCTCCCGGCTTTCACACCCGGGCGGTAATTGAAAGAGCAACGGAGTACGAAAAAGCGAGGTGAGAGAGGACGGCACAATGCGAGACTCGCTCCGGGAACGCTCGAGCGTGCTTGATTTACGGAGGAAGCCGTTTTCGGGGGATATGAAAGCTCGAAGTTCTCTCGTTCTCGCTCTCTCGCTGGGCTTCCGGCCGATCGAGCTTTTGTCGCGAGTCACGAGAATGGCCGTCATTAGTCTCGAGAGGCGAGCGTGTGGGCCACGAGTGCGTCATCCCCCTCGATCGTTTCGCGAGGCCACTCGCGGCCTCCTCGAGCGCGGCTGAATATATTAAGCCGCGAGAGCTCGCTCGGGGATTTGTACGATGGGCTGGGAGTGACTCGGTACACGTGTTGTTAGAAGCGATAAATACCCGCTGAGCTTTCGAAATGGCGATGAATGAGTTTTGTTGGTCGAATGATTATAAGCAAAAATCGGAGCTTCTATTTTTGAAGCGCGTATTTATATAAAATATTAAATGTATAAATACTTCAAAGAGTCATTCAGAAAAAATACTTATGAAAATTCTTTCTTTGTAAATAAAAATTCTGAAAGTATTTTCAGTGTATAAAATCTTTCTACAACAAATTTGGAATAAAAAGGCCATAAAGATGAGTAGAAAATATAGCATAAAAGAGGGTTAGAGAGGGGTCAGGAATCGAGAGCGGAAAGTAGGTGAAGTGGGGATAGGAGTGGTTCCGGGTGCGCTTCCTGTCCGGCGAATCGCGTGATTAGGAGGTAGAGGCGGTCGTTTGTGTTTTCGAGTGCGCACTTTACTACGAGTTCTCTCTCTCTCTCTCCTCTCTTTGTTGCGTGAGCAAGAGCAGTGGACAAGACGGTTAATATCGAGCGATCTCGAGCCCCTCGAAAAACGAAATTTATTTTCTTACCGTTCTTACACCGTCCGAGCATATTCCGACTGTACTAATGAACTCCCAATTTCCCTCGTTATCGAGTCTACCCCTAGAAAATCGCAAACCGCTCCCCACCAGTTTTTAGACCTCGCGATGGTAGTTTCGGTGTTATTTTTGAGCAAGGACAATAGCGAGATCGCGCCTAACGAGGCAACGCGATTACGTCGGGGAAGTTCAACACTTTAACTACTCGCGTTCAGCTTCTTTCGCGCGAATTCCCGAAATGCGGTACACGCTCGTGATTTTTATGCCACAATTCAGCTGCAGTCCGCGAGGATCGATAAACGGTTATCGCGTTATTACCGAGCGCGAAGAGCGAGTTTCTTCTTAATTCAAATATCCATTAAGAGAGCAATCTCGGGGAAGCAGTAGAGCAATAGAGAAAGAGAGAGACAACGTCGGAGGAAAGTTTCAGACGTTTCGAGCGTTACAACCGACGATGTGTGTACACAGGGTGATCTATTTGAAACGAGACTCTTATTTGGGGTATTGCAAAATTAATCGTAATGCTGGACGATCTTTGGAGTTTGAAAATAAGAAATATTTTTCAACTTCAATCGGTATCAGTATGAGTTGGGTTATCTCTAATGGTCCTGTTTCAAGTAAACCCACCCAGTATAGTCTGTAGTAGATTCGTGAGTACATCCAAGAAGCGAACCTGGGAATAAAAGAGAAACATAGACGCATAATAGTTGCCGTTTTCAGTAGACACAATGGAGAAGAACATCCAGCGGTGATCTTGTCGGAAAGTGAAATGTCTGGCCGGTTGCCGTGCGCTCTGCTAGATTATCCACACAGATCTCGAGTATATCTATGAACTCTTAGCCTGAAAGGGACGAGCGCGAGATGGGACAGGATGAAGGTGAAATTACACTGAGCTTAACTCTTCGTTAGCCATATTTTTTATTCAATTTCTCGTTGGGCGGAAAAAAAAGAGGAATTCAATTACATTAAACTCTGAAAAATATTGGATTTTATTCCGAGCGGCTTGGGGGCTGAGAAAAGAAAGAGAAAGAGAGAGAGAGAGCGAGTGAAAGAGGGGGGAGTGAAGTGGATTGTCGGTTACCAGCGAAGGGCTAAATAGAAAATAATTGTTTGAATTCGTTGCCCGAGGACGGAAACGCGATTATTCCGGATGTCAGACGAAAAGAAAAACGGGAGAATATAAAATGCTCTCTTGTTAATAAAGGACATTCTTGTACTGTTTGCGATGCAAGCGAGAAATACTGATTCGCTTTTATTTTTCATTCCGAACTATTATTAAAATTAGACCTTACACTCCTTGAAAAAATTTTATTCGATATTCTTTAAAAATCAAAGTACTTTTTACTGAACTCGTTTCGTTAAAAAAAAAAAAAAATCGTATCGCAAGAACACTCCTAATGGATATCCCAGAAAATTTATTTCTTTTTTAAAACTGTGCGCAATAGCAACTCCTGGTATTTTTTCTTTATCCTAGCCGTTAACACGCGTATCCAATCGAATCGCTTTTATTTCGCGAGGAGCTTCGCTCGTATAACCCGAGCCCGGGAGCCCGCTCATCCGAATCGATCGATCTGTGTAAAAAGGGGAGTAAAATAAGGCCGGAGAGGCGAGAAAACAAAGCTGCCGGAAACATTTGAATCGACTCGATATTCCGCGTGAGACTCGAAAACCGCGAGTGCGGATTTACCTCGAAATTTCTCCGAAGAGTTGAGAATTCGGTTTTTTTTTTATCAAAATGATCGCTTCAACTTACATTGTTACCCTAAAAAGTATGATATCTATTAAAATTGATAAAAAATGTACAATCCGACGCTCATAGGTGGATATTTGATCACAAAAAAAATTTTAAAACTCAAAAATCAACGAACTCAAGGATCGACACGATAAATTTTTTACTCGTAAATGCAAAATTTTCAGCTGCGCGAGGCAGACATATGTAGGAGGGGTAGAAGAGAAGGATTGTCCTGGGAGGAGAAGCAAATATTTTCTCTCCGCGGCTGGGAAGTGACGGGACTCGTCCCTGGGCGCTCGAAAAGCTCCGAGACGGGCACCCGTTGCCGCACGTGCGAGCCTGCGTCGAGGAAATATTTTTTTCCTCTGTTTTTCTCATCCACTCCTTTCCCGTGTATTCGTTACCTCTCTCGACGAAACATCTCGAGATCCCACTTACGATTCTCGCCTCGTGTAATTTCCGTTATTAAATTGAGTGAGAGTGAGTGTGAGAGGAAGGGAGAGAGAGAGAGAGAGAGAGAGAGAGAGAGAGTAAGAGAGAAAAAGAACGAGAGAAAGAGAGAGCGAGAGAGAGAGAGAGAGAAACGGAAGACTGAAATGTACGAAAATACTGACGCACCGTCGACCGTTCTCTTTCGGTATCCTCTAACGAGTTTCGGGAGAGTGAAAAAAGTCGACGGTACGAAGAGCGAAGGCGTGAAACTAACTGTGAGTGCTCGTGAGGATACTCGAGTCGAAATTTTGAGACCCTTCTTTTAACTTCGGAGTTTTATTCTGGAAATTTCGTTTTGTTCGATTCTTTTAATTTCGCCAATTCGTTTTACCGAATTGTATTTTCGAATCTCTTGTCTTTCAATTTTCAGAACGTTTAAATTTCTTTTGTATAAAATTTTTTGTTAGTTTTCCGAAATAAAACTCAAAGATCAAAATTTCGATCGAGGGAGAAGATTCGAATTCGGAGAAGAAGAGAAGGGAAAGTCAGGAGGCTCGTTGGTACCTCTTGATCTTTCGCAGGGAGGAATAAAGTGCCATGACGGCGCGAACGTTACTCCATTTTTGCGAACCCCTCGTGTTACGTGGCCTCCTGGCCGACGGGGGTATCTCGCTATCGAGGGCGACGCTGTCCAGCGAGTCCGATGCTGTGGACGCTAGACGAGCACGACGACGACTGGCCAACTCCGACTGGGTGGATCCTCGCCGTAGGCAGCTCAACGAGGACCTGCAGAAAATTTTATAATGCCCCCTCTGTCTGGCCATCTTCTCACCTTTTATCGACATTATTTCCTTCTCCTTACAAATTTTCGACAACTTCTTTATATATATATATATATATCTGTCCATCTCTCTCAGCGTGAGCGAAAAATTAACTTTAATTAGGAACAGATAGAATTTCAATTGACCAGTTCAAAAAAATATCAAGAAATATTTCAAAATGTTTTCAGGTCAGCGAAATTTGCCAAGGTTTAGTTTACTATATTCGAAATTCTACTTTTAAGACTTTGATACTTTGTTTTAAAACTTCCACCTCTCTAAATATTTTTCTTAGTTTACCGAAACGAGGTCAGAGAATTTTCAACCTCCTCTGATCGCCTCTCTTATCTCGTATCAAGATTACGTTATCGCGTCGCGTTCCTCGAACGAGATAATTAGTGCAAATCGGATTAGCCGCTGACGCAGTCTGTATACGCCTATCGAACCAGTCGCGAGTCAACATATCGATTTCTCGTTCGCCGGGGGTAGATGGCGGACATCTGCTTATTTTGACTCGCGAGTCCTCACCCCAAGCTCGACTATAGTGTTAACCGAACGCGAGAATGAGCGAACGAGCGAGCGAGCGAGAGAGAGAGGGAGCTCGAGTGCTCCGCTCTCCAAGTAAAATCGCACCTCGAGCCGACCGAAAAGCACCAGAATGCAAATACGCTTCATTATATTCCGTATTCCCGATGCACTCTCTACTAAAATTTCAACATACGCGCAAGTATAATTCTCTATAATCGGCCTCGAGCTTCGAGAGCTGCATCGTTAATAACGAACGTGTAAATTTTAACGCGAGATGTACCGACTATTCGTTCGTTAAATATTTGCTTTGCGTTCCGGTAATTAAGCCGAGCTAAAATGAAAATGAGCGAAAAACGTTATCTTCTATTTCTCAAAGTTTTTTTAACTAATCGATCGAGTTAAATATTATTCTAACGAATTATATTAAGAGGGTTGGAACCGAAAGAGTTCGAAATAAGAGTTAAATATTGTTATTGACCTACCTATTTATTCATATCTATGAATAAATCCAAATATTTTTTCACAAGAAAAATATTCTTCCGTGATCGAATATTTCGGCCGAAATTTTTTTTTGACGTAGTTCGACGTATCGGTGAGGATATTTGGCAATTATCGAGGATTGCCAAGAAATTAACTCAGTGGACGCGAATCAAAGTGGCTCCATAAAGCGAACGTGAATGGTTCATTAGCTCGTTGTTTGATCGGCCTCAAAGCAATTTGCTACACGAATCGATCATAATCTCTCACCAGATTCGCTAAATATGGGCGTCCTTCGAGGTCCTTCAATTAGCCTTTGTCGAAATTCTCACACAAAGTCGACCTTTCGCGAAAATCTTCAATTTCTTACGAAAATAGAACGATTCTTATCGATAATGGGAGCGAAGAATCTCTCCAAGACGTTTCATTTGAAACGGATAGGTAGGTAGGTGTTCTTGTAGAAGAACCTATACAGCGCATATTATGCAACTCTTGCTGGTTTCGCGAAAATAAAAATAAAATCCCACTTCCAGTTTCAATGCGCACCTCTCCTTTTGCCAATTTCGCTCGATCCAGCAATTCCTCTTATTTCTCGTCCGGCAAATCGACAATCTTATCTCAGCCGATCGTGCGCGCGAGAAGAACAAAGAAGGGGCTCCATAAAACTGACCATCCGCGAAATAAACGAGAATCGTACGAGATAAGTATGAATGTAATTTTTCTCGAGCCGGAAAATTTCGATTTTCTTCCGCGAGGAGAATGAAAAAAAAAATAAGGGGAGAGAAAATTGAGGTTTTTCTCGCGGAATTAGCAGTGTAAGCGAAATTCGATAACCGTGAAAAAAGCTCTGGAGAGACGAGCACGAGAATGAGAATCTCGAAATGTGAATCCTGCCCGCGCGGCCAAATACGATGTTTCGTATTTTCATATTTCGACGCGACAACTCGTTCCCTTTTGCGTCATCGCGTTCGAGCGGAGTACAAATGTGTCCCCACCTGATGAGGATTTCGAGATAATGCGACAAGTGACGTGAAATTTATTGTCCCCAGCAGGGAAAATTGCAATTATATTAAGTTTCTACTGTTCCAAAAGAATTGTTAGGTTGCGTATAAATTTATCTGTTGAATGAAATGAAAAATTAGCTGAATTAATTATTTTAACGTGATGATATTAAGAGCAATAAAGAAATTTGTTTTCACGATTTGAACTATTATTTACCGAATAATAAAATTCTCTCAGTGATATCGAAACGAATGTTTAGTTGAAAGAGTGAAGAAATATGGTTAGTGTTTTTTCATTCATTTGAAAAAAAAAATACTCATTCCATAGTATTGAATGAAACAAACCCTTCAAAATTCATTGTCTCGATCTGTATATCGTGAATTTTCGAATAAGAGAAATATGTCACGCCCTTCAGTGTCGACAATGAGCGTCGAAAGTGGAAACGCTTTTTGATTTTCCGGTCCGGTTGGGGATAAATGGAATCGCGGGGGTGGCGTTAATCGAGTGCGTGAACGACTCGTGCGAAATACGTGCCTGCGTGCGAATATAACGCGCGATCATCGCATTAACGCGCGTTTAATACCCAGCGAGGTGCAGCCTTCCGCGGGTAAATGATTCACGCGAATAGCATTTCGCTAAAGCCCTTCGTCAATGTTTAAGTGATTAACGTCTCGTGAATCCGTATCCGCGTAACTGGATTTCACAGCCCGCACTCTCTCGCCTTCGCTATCCTCGCGCACCGAGTTAATATCTCGTTAAAACGAGCCTCGTGACAATAATGTTGAAACACCGTCATTTCCTTTTACACACGACGAGGAAAGAAGCTCCGTTCACCGCGATATCGTAATTTTCTTCGGTTGTTATATACCGGGCGTCCCGGTCCGATCATTCGCGATCACGAGAGTGATTAGATCTCGAAATTCTAAAAAGTACGTATTTTTCGTCTTCTCATAAATTATAATTGGTACAAATAGGACACCCTGTAAACTCGAGATGATTACAACGTTTTGCGTGAACGATCGCCGTCGAATGACGATCCATCAAATTTTCCACGAAAACTTGGGACGTGAACAAATTTTCTTATCCCGGAGAAAATTCCTCGGCGTGTAATATTCTCGACTTTCTTTAAGCCGAGAAACTTTTTCAATACTTCACGTTGAGGAGAGAATTTACGTAATTGATTGTTTATTTCTATACCGACAGGAATATATAATATTTTATTATTAGATATCTCAAAAAGTAAGAATAAGTTAAATTATGACGAAATTTTTCTCGTACCGCGAGGATTGATTTATCTAAACGAGCCAATCGGCATTGGCCCCGATGCTGACGTCACGGTTTAATTTTACCCTCGAAATTCGTCTGTACGCGTGACGTGGACGGGAGCCGTTTTCCCTCCTGACAAATTAAGTCGCGAGTCTCCCCCGCGCCTATCGTTTCAATTAAGCGGCCACGCGTGCGTATATGGATATCGGCTTAAAAGCGACTCTCCTTCTCTCGCACGGAAGCGCCGGAGGAGCCATTAAATTAGAATGCGAGAGCTTCATTAGGGGTAGCTACTCGAGTTTTGATTAAAAATCCGTGAGACCGGCGCCCGAGAGGTATAAAAATCCGCATGGGTGCCGATTAAACCGAAGATCGGCTCGTTCGTGTGTATTCCTGCCCCTCCGGAATTAATTTGTCGGTGGATGATGATTTCCGGCGAACGGGGCAATCACCAGCTATAAACTGTAATCACGCCGTTTCGTTCTGTGTTAACGCGGATCGATTTCGAGTGTCGCTCTCGTGGGAATTAGTTTCGGTATTGAGATTCCAAAATGATAACTCTGAGCTTCTAGTGATAATGAGATGTCTATAATCGAATGAAATAAAAAGGGGATAAATTAAGTACACTGAAAACAAAAATTAGTTGAATGTACTTAATATTTATTTGCATACGTTCAAACAAATATCAAGTAAATTTAACCAAATATTTGTTTGAATTAAAGATACTAGTTTTATTTTAAACAATATTCCTTAATTCCAAGTAATTGTTCATTTTATCGAACAAAATATTTTTTTCTATATTTTCAAACAAATATTTAGTACATTCGACTAATTCTTGTTTTCAGTGTAGGAGCAAGAAAAATTACAACACGAGAAAATCGATGAAAATAATTTAAATAAAAGACAAGGATTATACGATCCGAAAAATATTCTATTTCGCTACAATTGACGTATCAGGGTAGTTTGGCGAGAGAGCGTTAGTCTCAACCGTAATTCGTCTTTCCGCACGAATTTTCCCAGCGAAGGGATCAACCGGAAGTGGATTAACCGAGGGATACTCTGCCCAAAACCCCCGCGCAAGAGTATATACCGAAATTACCGAGATTACTCCCGATTCGCGAATATTCGCGATGGTTTTCATAAATAGAGCGTCTGGTTGGGTCGAAAAGTCAAGCGTCACGCGAGAAGAAAAATTGTTGGCTCGTGGCAATTTGCGGGGAGATTGCTGGATGCACCAGCTTGGTAATTAGCCTCTCTCTCTCTCTCACACTCGCTGGATCTCGGCGTGACGTAGAGCCGATGTCATTACGGTATTCACGCCGATGCCATTAAACTCGCGGCTGCGTCACCGTTCGCGTGTAGGCGAAAAAAAAATTCCCGAAGTCGTTATGGAAGTTGTGAAAAACGCTCTCTACTGAAATATCGAGTTTTCTAATTAATCGATTAATCATTTATATCATTATCCGTGAATTAATTAATCTCGTTATTGTCTGTCTTTGTTTTTGTTGCGTTTGAAAATTCATCGGGGTAAACAAAGATTGAACGAGCAAAATTAATTAAAAATTGAATAAAAAATTTTATGCGAACTAAAGTATTGAGAATTAATATTAATTATTATCATATAATTATTTATGTTATCGCTAGTTATTTGAAGCTCATGTATCCGTAATCGTCTCGTTAGTTTCGTGTTTATAAGTTATCAGTCGCAAATGAAAATTCTGCCTGATCGATCTCCGAGAAGGTTTACTCAGGACGAATCTACGGATACGCGAATCAGTAGGATAATGTAAATTATTATCGCTAGAGCAGCCCTCGGAGTTGATCAAGGCAAACTGCAACCGCTTCTAATCATGTATACTCAGGCAGTTTCGGTTCTGGGCTCTCCCTGATCCTTCGGCTCAAGGT
>NCVS01000668.1:14406-27868 GCA_003055095.1 Goniozus legneri
CGTCGGAGAATTGCAAATTGCGAGGAACGAAACTCGTGTTTCGCTCCCTCTCGGTTCGGGACGACGTGACGAGAACAAAGATCCCACTTGGCGGCTCGATACCCCACCCTACCCTCTCTTTCGCTGCCGCTCGATTTGAATCCAATGAATGCCGTCTCGCCACTGGGATCCGGCTTCTCCTCGGAATTCTCGCATCAATATTGACCCATTATCGAACTAATTTCGAGCCCTGCGTATCTCTCAACGGAATCGACGTGACTCGATTGATGAAATAGGAGGATCCGGCTGGCTTCTCGAAATCATACACGGAGACTAATATCGATATCCTTCGTCTTTGAGGGCGGAGGGAATGCCGGACCGGGAAAAAATTTTAATTAAATTTCTCGACTGTTTATTGTGTTCGCAAAATATGGTTTTCTCTGTGAATTACGTTCTTTGTTACAGAATATTTTTTCATAGCATGCATACAGGGTATCCTGGAATTGTCGTTTAATTTTATCCGAAGTACTTATTTCTATATTTTCAAATAAACATTATGTAGCTTCGACAAATTTTTATATTTAACAAAATATTCTCGTAATTGAGAATTCACTCGATTCGCGACCCTCTTTCTCGCATTATAATGAACTCAATCCACCCTAACGGCTCGGTTAGCCGCAACACGCTGTCTCTTCCCTCGGTTTGTAATCCCGAAGACAGTCGCGTAGGACGTCAACGTGCTGAGAAATTGCGCACGACGGCCTCTGGAAACCCGAGCTTCGCGCGTACCGTGAATATCGGAACAATGCTCGAACAAGAGCGGCAAACACGGGATCCTCGGCATTGTTCGATCGGCGCTAGCTTTCGATGCTCGAGATTTATTCCTCGAATCAGTAGCAAGGGTGATAATTAACCCCGAGATCTGCCCAGAACAGCCCTAATTATTCAGGCAGAATATTAAATTGAATTTTTTTGTACTTAATTTTTCGATATCATCTTGACCTTCAAAACTACATTCTTCAGGAAGATTAGAGAAACACTGGTCGATACAAAATTTGTTTTAAAAATCAAAGAGAATTTAATTATTTTATTTATTATGTATCTTTATACAATACAGTTTTATAAAGAGAATCATTTGTCGCACTTTATGACATGTTACGAAGATCGTACATTCTCAGCTGAGTCGTTTTTTTAGTCTCGCAGCTCGGCTTTAAAATAACGCCCGGATATTGGACAGCCGTCGCGACGTCGATCGATTCTCGTATCGACACTGTCGGTGTACGAATTTTATGATTCGTTATGAAATAACCGTGTCGTATGAATTCGAGGGGAAGGTGGTGTACATTTTCTTGTAGTTTCGATATTTCTCTCTTGGAATTTCGAGGACAAGTTTCGATCGTGAACGCGACGGGTCGAGATTTATCGTTTCTTCGTCGAGTCGATAATCAATAATAAGACGGTATTATACGTGAGATTCTCGAACATTACATTATTTTCAAAGTTCACTTTGAATTAAAATAATAATGCAGAAATGGTAAGTTACAATATTTCTTTAAAAATCTATTATTTTTATATTTTCTTAAAATGATTTCTAGAAAATTTTTTGATAGGCAATTTTTACGATTCATATCGATACTCTTCGAGATTATCGAAAGTCATTCCAAACTAAAACACTTAGTCGACCCTTTAACTTTTTTCATAAGAAACTATTCTCTGAAAAAGTACTTTTGCAGATGAGATTTACGATTCATATTGAATACTCTTCAGGATTATCGAAGGTTACCCACCCTGAGTCGAAAAAGGGGTCGAAATGTCAAACTCCGGAGGTCCCGGGCGTGTACTCGGGAAACTCTCGCGCCGATATACTCCCTCCGGTTTAATCTGTTTACGGATTTCCAGGGCGAGGGTAGACGGCTCGTTAAGCTGAACGAGATTAGAGAGGCCGAGCGTGTACGTGAGAGAAATCGAACGCGATCGGTCGAAGCGGGTACTGGATCCGTCGATTCTGCTATCAAGTAAACACATTTCTGCGATCACTCAAACTCAGTAATGTTTAAGCTCGTTATAACGACAGGAATCGCCTCGAAAAATTAGAAGAACGTTCATGAGGTATAGTGACTTTCAAATTATTAAATTTTTACGAAGAAAGCTCCAAGAGGCTCGAGGAAGCTAAAAACAAATTTCATAATTAATTTTTTAATTCTCAAAGTAACCTTTGTCTGTACTATCGTTTTAAATATCGCTACATATATCATTCGTTAAACAGAGTGTTGTAGAAACCTGAAATGAAATTTTTTATTGTACACATCCTACTTCATTCGAGAAAATTTTCTCGCGGACTGAAAAATTCCGATAATCTCGGAATGTATTTTCAGACTTCGAATCGTATTCGGCATTTAACGAGCATTTCGCGGGAATAAAATCTTAGAGCTCGCCCGAGTCGTTTCCTCTAACGAGTTTTATTGTCGTCGTGGGCCATTCAAGACACGTGTATTCTTGCGAGTGTAAACACCAACGGTGGGATGCATAAATATAGATGACTACGAGCCATTACGTCCCGAGTGCATCGTCAATTGAAAATGAATACAAGCGACGCGAGAAACCGCACCTCTCGACGATCCTTCAGTCCCCTCTCGACGATAAAATTCATAAATTTCTCGATATATTTTCGTTAATCGAGAGTTGTCGCGATTCTCGTTGCACACTCTAAACTGTTTTGCGTCTGTGTTTACATACAGGGTGGTTTATTACTATTGAATGATAATTATAGGTGGAGAATATTTTTAGTTCGACAAATCAGCTGCAGTGTTTTCACGCTAGTTCGTACAATGTTGAAAGCCAAGCATTGTGATTTTTAGAAATAAATTTTTGACTTTTTGCCAATGCCATAAAGTAAAATAGGACACCCTGTGTATAGATGCAATACAAATGAATTTATATGATATATTGTTTCATTCGATTCGCGAACTAGCGGTCCATTGTTCTCTGCAAGAGGGAACGAAACTCGATCGGGGTTTTTGTCGAGCGAATTTCAATAATAAACGGCCTTGACGGGGATGAGGGATAATTTTGCCGTTTAAAAGAGAGGGGAGTACAAACAACACCCGGAGCGTGAAGCGAGCTCGACGACGCGTGCCGTCGATAGTATAAATCGCGTCGGGGTCGCGGCTAATGAGCCCAAAAAGAGAATATCGACTCGGTTCACCGAGCCAGAGCGACCTTTGCTTGTTTAAACTTCGAACAAAGGAATCTCGAAAGAAAATTTCAATGGACTCGAATTTTGAGAATCGGTAGAAAAATGAGTATTTTTATTAGAACTTAAAAGTGAGATTAAATTATTTCTTAATTACAACTTCGATATCGGGATATCAAATCTGATTAATCGAGTGAAAAATTCCATCGAAAAAAAATTAAAAGAAATAGGTCAGTTGAGTCTAACTTTACACCATAAAATATTCTAAATTGCCATTCATTTTTCTGAAATCCATCTCTCTAACCCTCCCAGCTCGCGAAAAAAAATATTCCGAAATAAAGCGTTTGAATTTTACGAGGATATTTTTTCAGGAAAATTAGTGATTCTCGTGAATCATATAGTCGAGACCGGGTGATGCACGACGATTGCGAAAAATCGTCCGGCGTGAAAATTCATCCCGACGTTTTGAGAACGACTATAAAAAGAGTGTGTGAGTGAGTATGAGTGAGTATAAGTGAGTGAGAGAGAGAGAGAGAGAGAGAGAGAGAGAAAGCTTTTATTTTTCATCATCGCCTGCGGTATTAACGTGTCTCGAGCGTTCCTGCGGCTCCTGTGAGCGATGAAAAAGGAAGAGGGAGCTCTCGGGGTGGGAGAAAAAAAATTACGCAGTCAGAGGCCAACTTGTACAATGGATCGAAGGTTGGCTCGACGCGTCTGCCAATACCGATCGCGGGACACATTTTATCCCCGAGACGTCTCTTTTCGGTTTGCCCCTGTCCGTATGCATTTCACGCTAAAAGATTCTTTCGAGTCCTGATTCGTTTGGAACTCCCGTTTCTTCCAAAATCTCATGTTTTATGTAATTCTCGTAACAACCGCTATTTGATAACAAAAAAGTAATAACAGTAATTTATTTTAACAATTCGTAGTAATTCATTTGGTTATATCGGTAAACCAAAATTCGACCACTAATTTCTAATATAAGCAGAAATAATGAACGATATTTTCTTTCGACCGTTTCGTGCTTTGCGAGGATGCTGACTCGTATTTCGTAGAGAAAAAAATCCCTTTTCGATTCCCAGGAGGAGTGATACAGCATCGCGAGTGGCTCCAGGGGAAGAAACACGAGAACGCGCGGGAGGCTAGCTTCCTGAATAATTTCGCGAAAAATTTGAATATCACAAGTTATGGCTGGTATAACGGTGCCGTCTGCTCCCCATCCCCCTCCTCCCCGCAGTCTAAACTAAAGTTCGTGACAGGGCGAATAATTTGTTTGAAAAGGGTCGGGTTATAACCGCCGTTTTATGCATTATAAATTATTACGCCACCGGTAGGAATGTAAATACAATTCGATCTCGCTGAAAATTTATCCCGCCTCGTTTCCTCAAAAAAAGAAAAAATCGAAAATTTTTCTAATAATACGCACCGTGAGAGCCACGTAAACCCGAAATCGATCCCGCCGCGAGATTTACTCTCGCAATTTCTGTTTACCTCAAACGAGAAGCGACCGAGAGAGAAAGAGAGAGAGAGAGAGAGAGAGAGAGAGAGAGAGAGAGGCGGAGGAAAGTTTTATCGAGCGCGAGTAACTTGGCACTTTGAGAAAATTCAGATCGACGGGCGGTATACACACTCGCGTGTAATAACGGCTCGTATATCCGAGTATTAATGAGAAGAAAAGAGGCGAGATAAAGAGATGAGGGAGGCCGGGGGAGGGGATGGGGGTGAGATCGATCGGAGGGAGTATTCGACGCCGAAAGGGATCCGCCCTTCGAGACCCAGTTTCCCTCGTAAACTCGTTAGATCGTTGGGCAGTTAACCGCGCGGAAAGGCGAAATCAACGTCGGTACACACATTGACGGGACTCTCGCTTCCACGGTGATTCTAAAACTCGAGCGGTACGGGCTTTACGCGACGTAAAACGCTCCGCAGTATATCCCCGGTCTTCTCTCATCCCCGTCGAGCAATTTCAGCGAGATCGACTCGCTCTTAAGGATGTCGGAGCGATACTAGTCAGTCGAACTATCCCAGTCATATTTAAGTACTTGTTCAGTAACTGCGAATAGCGCGATAGAAGGAATAACGATAGTACCTAGTATTAATTTCACTAATTAATAAAAATAAATGATTAACAGGTAATAATTGTAATTGATTATTCTGAAAAGTCATTTTATACACCAAAAAATTAGAGGAACGCTGTATACTATTATTTTATGTTTTGTTCTCTAAATTGACAAATAAGAAGTTCATAAGATGAAAAAATTAAGCTGTGTAGAGGAATCTAAAATCGTAACTTCGAAGGCTATTTACTGAGTATAACTGTACGGTTGGTCGAGCTGAAATTTTCACAGTAGTTGGATGAAACGTTCCGTTTGATGATCGCTGAGTTTCAGATTACAAAGCGAACGAGGATATTTCTTCGTTACTTCATTCTGGAGAGCAACGTTAACAATTAAAATAATGAACTAATATCGTTTTCGAGTTGATTACAGAAACAAAATACAAAACTACAATACAATTTCTTGTGTAAAATTCGAAGAAATATTTTAAATACTAAATTCGTCATTGATGTTAGAGTAAGCATTGATATGTATAAAAATTTCTGATTACACGCTCAATCTCCTTGTCACTTCTCGGCTCACATAAGCTCGGTTTAATTATCGCAAATTGGTCGATTTCTCGTGATATATATCTCATCGAGTGTTTATACGTCCTCTTCGGGGGTGTCGTAAAATCGACACGAGCCGCTACTCGATTAAAACTTTTCCCCGACTCGTCGCTGTTTTTGATGACTTTTTTCGTCTCTCTCTCCCCCTCTCTCTTCCTCTTCCTCTCTCTCTCTCTCTCTCTCTCTCTCTCGCTTTATTGGACCTTTTTTCCGGAGTGACGGGTGGCTGTGATTTTCGAACGCCTGGGGGATGGCAACCGAAGAGGTAATTTTTGAGTTTCTGTCGAAAACGCCGAATCGACGGAAACGCCTGTCGAATGGGAGTTGTCGGCGCTGTTTTACTACGGAATTTCGTTGTTTAAAAAGAGAGAAAAATTTGTTTCAGCGACTATATCCGTTCTTTGTTATCGATGTGCGAGTTCTTGCATTTCCATCGCGGATTAGTCGTTATTAATTATACCGAGTTCAATTTACGGGCTAAGTGCGACGTTAAAAAGTTTTACCCACCGTTATTTCAGGACGACTGTTCCATTCTCGGTGTGTGTACAACACCAAGGCACGCATACACACGTACACTGGGGTAAATCGTTAAACTAAAGTTTCCACTCGCTGTATAACGATGGACCAACGATGGGATTCCATCAAAAGTTGCATGGTAGTATATTCTCTTCGTGTGCCACGTTGAATCGACTCGCTCCATTCTCAAACCCAAACACGAAAAGTTGCCTCGACTTCTGTCTTCACCGGAATTTTAACCGGTTAAGTTTTTTTTTTAACTCACCCGCGTGCACAAAACGTGGGAGAATGCTGTCGTAAAGAGCGTTATTCTAAGGGATTACGACTCGCCAAGTTGCAAAATGCTTGGCCACTCTCGGTCGTTTCTCTCTCTCTCTCTCTATCTCTCGTTCTCTCATTCGCTCTCTCGTACACGCCCACGACAGGGAAATGGGAAAGTTCTTCGATTCGCGAAAAAGGGCCCGATAGACGGGCGAGATTACCGCTGAGTACCGTGAAAAATTATCCCTCATTGACGCTTTTTATACCGACGAGACGGAGGACACTCTCCTATCGAACCTCGTAATCGCGTCACGCGGCGAAATTAATCGAGAATCATCGGGCGGGAACAGACGCTCCAAGTTTTTTCTCGTTGAGAAAACTGCTGGATTTTAGTATTATTAATAGAGAAATGTGTTTATGGCTATAAAATTTGATTAAACAAACCGATTTGTCAGAAATAAAAGTTGTCAGACACTACTAATAAAATGATATAAGCTCTAGTTGATACTGAATTCGTTTTGAAAATCGTACTTTTTTAAGAACTTTTTTGAAATTTTTTGATCTTTATAAGCTTCTTGAGCTTTATGTAAAAATTCCGTAGATGTAAAGTTACTTACTTCTCACGGGCTCACTTCTCTCTATACTTTTCGAGGTGTATTAAAGAAATTAAAACATTTAAAATACAATACCAGACTATACTTGTCTTGTTTGTTCGCTAAAACTTTTGCAGAACGAGCAAAACTCCATTAAAAATCTCTCTGATCGCAAATAGAGGCGATAACTCGAGGGTGAGTTTTCGTCGACAATAATCGTAAACCTCGAAAAGGGCTGGTTCGACGGAGCAACTGAGCGGAAGAACGAGACCGAGCCGCGAGGATATTCGGGATTTTTCACGAACCGCGTACTATCGAGGGGGCGAAAAAAATTTTCTCGAGGATTTTGAGCCCGTTTGACGAATCGTTGTAGGAGCGCGTTAACCGTAAAGGGGTATTTTTCACTTCGCTCCTCTCTTTCTCTCCCCCCGTTTCTCGTTCGTTCCCCAAAACTCGTTAAAATGACTCAGCGGAACGTGAACGGCGCTCGATTACCTGCCCTTGAACCGACCTGGTCGAGTTTCACCCGCGGGGTGGTACAATTTTCTGATTATTTCGCTTGAGACTCGCGTTATACATATTGCGATATATGGGTCAGTGGTAAAATCGGTAACTAGTCGGGCATCTGCTCTCTACAGCGGGCGAGTTCACGTGTCAGTGAGTCGAGAGGAAAGATGGAATGTCTCGTAAAATTTCCTAGTAATGTGTTATTATTAATAGCATTCCTGTTAATGCTATTATTCGTCATAGTATTAAACTCCAAATCAGCAGTAATCCAGCAATGAACCCGTCAGATCTTCATAACAAAACTGTGCGCCCCGGAATATTTCCAAAAACCTTTGGTTTCTCAAAAAGGACGAGCCGCGTAAAAAAATTTCCTCGAGTTTGGTCGAGATTGTGCAATTTACTGCGCATCTCTCTGTACGCAAATAGCGCGATACGTGTCATCCTCGTCCGGATGTATGCGCATAACGTAGCATAATACAGTTCGAGAGAGAGAGAGAGAGAGAGCGGAAAGAGAAGGGAGGGATAGAAGCTATGAGAACGGCGCAGTTTGCTCGCGCGATACTTCATTTAATAGCGTTCACGCATCTGGTTTAGCGTGGCGGGTTATTAATCCTGTACGCCGCGCTCTCTGACCTCCCACATCCACCCCCTCCATCCTCGTATGCTCTCCTCCCCCCTCCTCCGCTCGTTAAAGGCCGAACCACACCGTGGATTTGCATGTGCGGCACGCGCCAAATTACGACGATCGCGTTGTATCGACGAGATAAGAACGATTATCCCCGTTGTTCGAGAATCGCCTCTAGTAAATACCGGTATTTATCTCGATTTTATTGCTCGGAGGGGGTTGTAAAATTTTTTGCCCGGAAAAACGGATTCGCTGTTCCAGAGAAATCTGCTGGGTGAGCATTGCGAATGGAATCGAATATCGAAAGAGAATTTTTGTCGATTCTACAAAATATTTTTTATCCATTGGCTGAATTTGAAACTTGTACATTTGAAAAATTGTTTAAAAAAAGCGTTTCGATCAACGTCAGAACTCTTATTTAATGCGATAATTTTTATTAGATCGGTTTTTTCATTGTTACAAGTTTAGGAGTTGGGATGCTGGGTTCTAGGGTAGGGAAATTATTATTCACTAGTTCACGAACGTCCGATTCATCATAAAATATCGATGTCGACTAAGTAATTCACGAGCTCTAAAAATCGAGCAGTTGAAAAAACATTTGACGACCTGAACTTTCGGCCGATTGTCGTTTTTCGCGACTCTTCTTTATCGGACGCTCGGTATCGGGGTCGAGTTATTTTCCACGCGCCTATTCGCCGCGACCTCCTTCGACCGCAATAATAGATTCGCCGGGCGGGCAAAGTGCGCGCGCGATTATATCGAAACTCCCGTGGGCGTCGTGTCGGGAGTATCCACTCGGATAATTGTCGAAGAGGGAGGGGGAGGTCGCGCGAGCCGGAGATATAACGCGAGAGGAAAAACCGCTCGCTCATTGACGATATTAATCCCGGATGGGGTGTGATCGATGCGAGCCTCGCGAAAGAGACGAAAAAAGGAATTCGGGTCGCTCGAAAAATCGGCAGGATCGCGAAGATCCACGTCGACGGGAATTGATGGATCGATTCGTCAATCGGAATCTTGTTTTCAGACGTTTATGAAACGATGACACCGTAAACTGGGGAATTAACAGGCGATTTATCGTTCTAGGCTGTTCTCGGGTTACATTTAAGATTTTGTGACGTAAGATGGAAGACAAACGGCAGAAAAAAATGAAATAAAATAAAATAAAAACAACAAAATGATTTGTTCAAATGAAAAAATAGAAAAATCAAACATTTTTCTTGTTATCGTACAGAGTATTTTTTTAATGGTATTAAATAAAATATTGAGTACTATACAAGAGAAATTTCGTTCTGTTTGGATTTGGGTCAACATAATTATTTACCGCGTATCGAAACCCGATTTATCGGCACGCCTACGAGAACGCGAGGGCTCCTCGATCGACTCGTAGATGCGAGAATTACCCTGCTCCCAATAAATCTGTGAGCCTTCGAAGCGATAACGCACGCCAGTTGTGTTTTTCAACCAGGAAATTGGAACACCCCAAGTGTTCTTCGATTTTAAGACTGAAAAATTGAGCTTGGAGAAATTTTTCGATCAGCTTACTATTTTTAACACGTACGATACCGTGTAAAAACAACAGAATAACAAAATTCTGCGGTTTTATTTTGGGGTTAATTAGATGGCCTACAGAGGGTAAAACGAATGAAAATACTAGGGGTTAAAATGATTAAAACTTAAAATAAACAAGGTAGATTTTAAAAATCATAATATGTGAATAACAATTAAACTTCTATTCACGGTGAAATTTTTCTCCTAACAAATACCATCCAGATTCCTGGTTACGGAAATCGCCATCGAATTTATGAAAATTGACAATTTCGCAAATTCCGGTGGACATTCCCCGGTATTTACCGCCGTTGAGTATAACTCGCGGAATGCAATAAATTCGCGAACCTTTTTACCGTCTGTCTAACTCTGCGTGTGTATGAAAGGGAGGGAGAGAGAGAGAATAGGGAGAGATTTTATACAGGAAATTTCGCGAGCGATAAAACTGATTTCGTAGCGAGTCGCCGTAACACGCGCGGGCCGTTTAATTTTATCACGGAGCACACGGCTATAACGAGATATATAGCAGTTTTAGGAAATTTCGCACAAAGCTCCGGGAGCGAGAGAGAATATCGCTCGTCAAAGAGTATCGTATCGGGATAAAAGTATCGAAAATTGACACGGACTTTTTGACGCCCCTGTCGAATTTTTCTCTCTTTTCCACCGGTTTTTCCATCATGAATGAAAATTTCGAGGCGAGACGGGAAAATCGGGGCTTTTCGCCGAAAAATTTTCACTCTCGAGAACTCTTCGCGGGAGCGGCCGTTTTCACGAGGATCGGAATTATTGGGGTGTGAAACCACCGAAAAATGGAGAGAAAGAGAGAGGATCAGCGGGAGACAAATCATCGAGCTGCTCGTTTTTCCAGCGCACGCTGACGCGTCTCGAATTAAGCCCCCTCGTCTACGTTTTTTTCCCGAGTGACAACGCGGGGAAAAATAACCCTCGCTGTTCCGCTCGTTGCCAAATTATTTATCTTCCCTTTGATGGACAGAAATTTCTTGGGAGAAGAGAATCCTCTTTGACTCGTGAACGAACGAGGTAACTCGTCCCGTTTTCGAGCAAATATTAGTTGGCGGAAATTGGGGAACGATGACCGTCTCGAGTTGGTAAATTCGCTTTAAATCGCGGCCTGTATCTTCGCTAGACGCACTTCAGTCGGGCTGTTTAATCACCGTTTAATTGCAAATTCTCTCGGTGACGTGAATGCAGAACGGAGAGGGAGATTCTTCAAATTGACTCGAAACTTTTCTACCGAGAAAGAAAATTTCTCGAGTCGAGCTAAATTTGATTTCGCTACTCCTGAAAGTATTTTTCTGTATATCCATACCTAAACTTTGGGATCATTTGTTCTATCGAAGAATGAAAGTACAACAAATGGTTGTACTTATATAAATTACATTTCGTAATAAATACCATCCCCATAAACGTCTTATAGTATTCCTTCTAAAATTAATTCTAATTTTCTCTTCATTTTAAACGTCAATATTTAATTGAATATATTTGTTGGTAGCGAAGAAATTAAATACGACGAATTTCTCGCTAAATAAGAAAAAATTATGAAATTACGTCAGAACTGCGATCGCTTATACCACTCTGGCGTTGAATTTTAATTAGCTAGGTTTCGCGAGACGTCTCGCCAAGAGCGAGAAAGAAATTTAATAAGCAGCTCAGTGGAGAGTTGGCCAGCCCCTCGGGAACTGCCGGAAAACAAACATCGAGCCTTCGACCACCTTCGGCTCGTTCTCTCTCTCCTCCCCCCCGCCTCCACCGAATAACTACGAAACGCAATTAGTCTGGAATAACTCGATTTAATCCGAATGGTGGTGTCGGAATAGCGACGAATTAATTTTCTCACTACGAATTTCATAACTCGTGGCTCGCGCAAAACGGAGAACACCGCTTGCGAGGCTCGTAAGCCGTTTAACAAATCGGATCCGGCAATGAAATTCGCTTTAAACCGATCAAAGAGTCCTTTCGACGGTGACGGGATTTGTCGCGGTGTGCGCCGGACTTTTTCATTATCGACGCGTGTACGCGTCTGAAGGGAAACGAGATCGCTAATCCGGGACGAGTCTTCGCCGTAGTTAATCCGATCGTGGCTCTTTTTCGGCACGCACATTGTGCGAGAGAACAAGAGAGAGAAAGAGTGTATGATTAGTAGAGAGAAACAGCGAAGAGAAAGCTCAAGTCAATCGAAAAGCTCTCCAAACGAGTTCCTCCCTCGCGGAAACCGCGAATCGAATTCTCCTACCGGATAGAAACGAAGCGACCCACAGGCAACGCATGACGTCATCCTATCGATACTGACCCCTCACTATCCACCTCTGGAAAAAGAGCCCCAAATTTTGCATATTCATCAGTTTTTTTTACGCTCACCGAAGCAGCCTCCCCGTTCGATTTCCCTCCCAATAAATGTGCTTCCACACTCGGAGAAATTTGGGGTTGGATTTTTCGATAAGAGCAGAAAATTAATGGAATATCAGTTTTTAGAATTAATAAAAATGGTCACCAAAAAACTTCCCACTGATAATTCAGGTATAGGAACGAAGAAGAGTGTGCAATTTTCACTACGTGTTCTCTCTTTTTCGAATTCTGGATCAGGCAGCAAGAATCGATCGTGTACGTTACGGTATTCAGGATTGATGAATATTCACGAAATGTCGGCCACTGTCGATCTATTTTTTCGGATCAGCGACGATTAACCCGAGGGGACGGAATTTCGAGGTCGTTAGGAGTCCTCATGTAGGAATTAGCGCATCCGTGATTATACCAGTGACGCGCGGGAATTGGATTATAATTTCCCTCTCGCTTTGCAGGTTTCGTTCGTTAGCGAATTCGATCGCGAAAAATTACATCGATCGGGGTATTTATGGCGTATTAAATCACGAGAATCGCTCGTCGGATTAATTTAGCATCAATCGGAATATCGAACACCGGAAATTTCAAATATCAAAAAAAAAATAAGAATTAACGACGCAATTTAATGGATTTAACAGTTTTTATTTTTTTCGTCGTACTCTTATTTAGTTCCCAGCGTATATTTATCTCTCAATTTTTAATAACACGCAACACAAATAAACCCCTCGACCAATTAATTCAAGAACCCAAACAAGCCGGCGAAAATAAATAAAGAGCCTCGATGAAAATGAGCATAAATAAAAATTGAAGAGGGAGAGCCCGAATCGAATCAATCGCTAAAATTAAAGGCAGCGCATGAACTAGAGGGTCAATGAAATCGCGACGAGCCCGACCGTCGCACGGGGATTAAAAACGCGTTCGATTTATTCGCCGCGTGGAATCCACTCGCGGCATAATCTCGTCGCGTAATAGATGAGTGATGAACAATATACATATACAGAAAGGGAGAGAGTGCAAGAGATAGACCGACAAACAGAGAAAGAGAAAGAGAAAGGTTCTGAGATTCGTTTCGGATTTAATCTGAATACCATTATAGCGAGTATAAAATCGTATCCAAGTGGCGCTGTTGCACTCAGGCTAATGGCAAAAACACGAGGACGTATATAAGCGTTTGTGCTGCCATTCTTCGTCCTGCAATGAGTGGAGGACGAGAA
>NCVS01000668.1:31555-54416 GCA_003055095.1 Goniozus legneri
CCCCCCCCCTCCCCCGTCCCAGCCCTCTCGCTTGCGCGTGGCCCGACTTCGTGACATTTACAACCCGCAAAGAGACACTGCCGCCGACGTGAATAGCACTCGACGTGCAGCTGCACGCGAAATAACTTCCGAGGCAATTCCGTTGCGCGAGCACGCCTCCCCCCTCCAGCCCTGTCTCTTCACTCCTTTCTGTTTCAACGTACTTAACGACAACCAATCAAGCTCCTCTCTCGCTCTTTGTCCTCCGACATCCACCTTTAAACTGGGAAATTTCATATCGGGACGGGAATTTTCTACGCGCGGAAATTTCGCGGACTTTTTTTTTAATGTTTGTCGTGGAAATTAAGATAATTTGAATTTAATTGCCGTAAACTCGCATCGTTAAATCGGTATTAAATATTGTAAATCGATTCTGTCGATCGTTGATTAGGAAAACTTGAAGGAACTAAAAAGTTCAAAAAGCTATTCGATTTTTAAAGTTAATTTTGTGTCGCTATCTTTTTTCGAAGAGTGTCTAATTTTAATTTTTCGCTATTTTTTGGGAGTCAAAATTCATTATCGATAGAATGACCGATGCACGTGCGCGGATGTTAAAATCTTGCGCCATGCGATTTGCGGGTAGAAAATTATCTCGCTCTCCCGGGCCTGACATCGAATTTCCGCCGGAATTTCTCGTTCCCCCTTCTTTTTTTCTCATCGGTTACTCTTTCTCGATTTCCTAGTTCTCTCTGGGCAATTGCCGGAGCGCCGGAGGCTGGAATCGAGAGAGAATCAAGCTCGAAAATGAGCGTAGGCGGCGTCGAGATAGAGCCCGAAGTGTCCCCGACCTCCCGTCGAGATTGGCGATCGAATTTTTTCGTTAATCGACGCCGATTGGCCCGGCGACGAAACGAGTCTGCAAACTCGACCGATAAAGCACCTCGCGCGCACCGATTCGCTATATTGGCAATTTTGCCTTTCACTTGTTACGTCCTATTTTCTCACTTTGTTCCCTAAGAAAAAAGCGGAATCGATTTGATACATACGAAGCCAACTATGTCGAAACTGGAATTCACACTGAACAACATCATTTATCTTAATTATAAATTTAGATATTTATATAATCATTTGAAGATTCATGAAACTTTCGAATGTAAAATTTATATTTAATTGATCATTAATATTTTTTTTCTGTCTCCTACGAAAAATTTGCACGCAAACTATATCAAGGGAAAACGAAAAAAATGAGAGAGACTGAATCTCAATTCAGCCTCATCGATGAGGTTAAAGAGGATGCTTCCGACAGGAGCGGAAGACATCCCACGTTCCTCAGGCTCGTAAAGGCGAAAGACCGTAAAAATTGCGTAAATACCGAGAGAGGCAGAGAGAAAGAGAGAGAGAGAGAGAGAGAGAGAGGGAGGAGAGCTTACTCTACTTAAATGCACCGCCATTAATTTTTTTCTCTCTCCCTTTTTTTCACCCACGAGCTTCGATCTACATGCTTACGATTATACAACGCGCTGGGTATATGAATAAATTACGCGAGCGATAGCTCGGCAACGAGAAGGTAAAGAGCTCAAGCTGCGTAGAAGAATTCAGCGCGAAAATATTTCCAATCGATCGACTCGAAAATAATTCCCAGCCAGAGCTCCGAAACATCGTCGAGTATTCTCGTAGCGCGTTTTCTATTTTTCGACGGCCCCGCGATTTCGCTTATTACGAACTCGTCGAGAGTACCTCATGTTTACGCGATAAACAAACTACCCCTTCTCTGTCATTGTTTACAATTTACGTTCGTTCGAGCGCGAAAATTAAAACTTTTTTCATTACATGAAAGAACCGATCGACCGAGCGCTCTGTTGTTGTTCGCTCGAGGAGAAATCGAATCGCGAATGAGTTCCGTGTGATTCGTGAAAACAATAATAAAGACACCGAGATGGAGCAATTTCGTTAAAAAATTCAAAACTGGGGAGAAGGAATTCGATCTTCTACGATTCCTTGTGCATCGAGTAATTTGTATTCTCGATATCAATTCTTATTGAACTCTTTCGATTGAAACCATCGCATTTTTTCATTGTAATCGAAAGGGGTTGAAATTCGAAATGGTATGCAGCAGCGATGGGTATATTTCACCGCGTCAAAATAATTATTTCTCAATTTGAGTTCGTAAATAGAAAAACGAACATTGAAATAATTTCGGTTCGCTACTGAAGTTTCTATAGTAGCGAGTGTCGCCTTTATCGAACCCCATGATTCGCGAAAGGAGAATAACGAATAACGACTGATTCGGTATCCAGAGATCGGAATTTCAAAGCGAGCGGAGCGCGACGCGCAATGAGGGAAATTTCGAAGCTTCCCCGTCTACGGTTACGTCGAGTTGTATACAGCCGAGCGATCGAAGCGGCCCATTACACACGGCGCAATACGATTCGCGACGTAGGGAATGATTGCGTTCCTCTATACGTCGTCCCTCGCGAATATCTTAACGTTTGCAACGAGCCGAGACGTTTTATTTCGTCTCGCTCCTAGCAATTGCATTCCCGGATATAAAAGGAATAGTGAAATTTTTCCCGCGGAAATTATCATCGATAAATTGTTTATTGGATTCGCAAGGAGCATTTTCTCTATTTTGTTTGCTCGATATTCTGGTCGAGAGAGGAAATGTTTTATATACCGAGAGAAACATATGTATACGAATCGGAGTAATATTTGTCTGTTTTCTGATCAAATAATTTTTTAAATTGAATACCTACCTAATTCGAGTCCAAAAATTTTTCATGGAGTTTAACGAATTTTTATTTATAATGCCAGCCAACTGAATATTTATTCGAATGAATGTAAATGAATATTTATTTTATATATCATCGATCTGGTACATTAATAAAATTTCACGTTTAATATTTATTGAATAAGTGGTGCAAATCAAGCATAATGCCGAATCGAACGAGATTATCTCAATACGAGTGAAAATCGCGTCGAACGCGTACGAGAATCTCGAGTTGGTGGTAGGAGAAGGGTGGAGAAGAGGCCGCGTCGTCATTCTCGATTTCGCCGATGAGCTTCAGTGTTGCCTTAATGTTACGAGGTCGGATCTCGGTTATGTAACGGGCCAGACGATCTCCCGAAGCGTGTACCGATGCTACGCGCACGAAACGCTGGATGTGATAAAGATATTCAATCGGGAACTTTTTATTCCGTTAAGGGAACTCGCAGTGAGAAATTTTTCCGATCCACCGAGTATGTATAAATCGTATCGCAAAATATAAAGCTTCGTATTCCTGTGAATTTCTCTATTTTTTTCGTGAAAAATGTTTATCTCGAACAAGATATATTTATAGAGAATTCAAAATATTCTCTAGACTGAACAGAGTTTAAAAATGAAGCAAAACTTAATTATTGTCATCGTTATTATAACGCTCAGAAATTAGCTAAAGTAATTCTATTTTCAGTACGTAGTATATAAACTAATAAATGATTTAAAAATAAAGAATGTCGTCTGCCTCCATTTCTTTCAGTGCTAGTAATATTTTGGTACAGTTTTGATAAGCCAGCCCGCAGTAGATGAGAATTCCAAAAAATTGCACATTCATACGGGCACCTCTTCTCCCCTCTCTCTCTCTCTCTCTCTCTCTCCCACTCTCTCTCGATAGTATCTATTCGAAGTATCGACAGATACGGCGTTTTGTTTCATCCGCAATTCCGTTCGAGTTCTCTCGGTCTCGCGTGTGTACTCGATAAATATCGCGAAATATTTTCGACTTTCTAACTATCGTAAAGATTTACTCGGAGAGAGAAAATTCTCTCTAAAAAGGAGAAAACGAGACTAGAGAGGAGCAAAAGTTCGACATCGGGCGTACGGGAGACGCCGAAATAGGTCCCTCCCTCTTCACTCCCCAATGCGAGAGCCGCTTACGCGGTCGCGAATTCACGAACTCCTCCGATACTCTGTATGGCCGTATTTAAAAACTTTCCCGACCGGCAAAAAAGGACTTAAGGACCACGAGCCGAGGGACGGTCCGACATTCCGCGATTGAAAACTCTCTCTCACTCGCGTACTGTAATCGTTCCTGAATTTTTTCTCCCTTCTTACAGCGACGCTAAAAGGAGAACGGAAAATGAAAAATGGAGGTGAAATTCTTCGAGTCTGTGTCGCACCAGTTATACGGCGCAATTATTGAAATGGGATCTCCGAACGCTTGAAAATTCAATAAGTTTTCGAGAGCAAGCTACCGAGAGAGAGAAAGAGAGAAAGGAAGGGAGAGAAAGAGAGAGAGAGAGAGAGAGAGAGAGAGGGAGGAAAAGAGAGACTAGTTCGAAGTTACGAAATGCTTACTATACGTCTAGACGTGAATCCACAAACCACGAGTTGGTCGCGTCGACGATTTACAAGAGTGACCCACAATTCGAGTGCTCGGACCCAAAATTGTATAAATTCTAGACAAACAATTATTCTAAACAGAATTATCTACTCTCGATTCCAAAATTCCATTGTTCTGTCAATGAGCTCGTGTTTTCTTAAAATATATTTCTCAAAAAAACTAAAGAAACACTCACGAATATGGATAATACAGAAATTACAATATCCTCTAATCTTTCCGAAGAGTGTATAGTATAGAATGTATCGAGACGGAGTCTTGGAAGAATTCTGAACTGAAATCGATCATCCCGGAATACACTCGGAGTCGTACAAAGAAATTCGCAGCTATACGTCGACTGACTGGTAAGAGGGAATTTTCACGCGAGCGTCTCTCGAGACATTGATTCGGGTGCGAATGGAATAAACGACGAAGGAAAATAGGACTGGTGAGGGAGGGAAAGAAAAAACCGAGATCAAGGAGGAACATCTCGCGGGGGTGACAGACGAAGAGCGAGGAGAGAGAAAGAAAGGGAGCGAGATAGAGCGTACTAGTAAGAGAGATAGAGAGAAAGAAGCAGGACAGTCGACGCCAGCAGTTTTGGACCAGACACGACGGCGAAGGCCATACACTGCACCCGCCCCGAGAAAGAATCGATACGTCAATCGCCCCTTCGTATAACCAAGAAAACATGAGAGACAGAATGAGAAGTCACACCGAGCGAAATCGACAGAAAAATATATCGAGAGGGTAGGGGAAATTTTCGGAGCTTTTACTCGAGGAAGAGGCAGTTGAGATAGCCGATAAGGGCCAGCGAGGGAGGAGGAAAATAGAAAAGCAAACTAGGAAGACAACGACGGCGATTGGCTGGGATTATAAATCTAAACTAGATGGGAAGCGAGGCATAACCGAGAGGAGACTGGCTTGATAAAGGGAGGAACCGAGGATTAATGGTCGAAACGCGAGGACGCGAGGACGCGGTGGGGAAGCGGAATAATACGAAAGTGGAAAATCCGGTTGGTGGGGGACGCGTAGCGGTGGGAGAGAAAATGGAGCGAGAGGAAAGGTAAACAAGAACAGGGTAGAATAAATGTAGCGATGAAGGAGAACGAAGAAAAAAAAGAGGGTACGACAGAACCGTCGAGGAGACAATTTGCTGTGCAAGCAATCGATATAAATGATAAGCGGAGGGGGTGGTAAGAAAATGCACCGGCGCGAGGAGGAGAGAAAATTCTTAGTAAAAGAAGAAAGCGAAAGTAGAGCGAGAATTGAAATGTCGGGAATAAACCGGTAAATAAAAACTTCTCTCTCTCTCTCTCTCTCTCTCTCTCTATATATCTTACTTTGAGTCTGCAATGACAAATAGACGAGAGTTTCCCACGCGAAAACGTCAAAGAAGCAGCGAGATAACGAAGCAAGTCAAAAGTGACGAAAGACGAAATGGGAAAGAAAAGGAGTATCGACGAAGCTAACGTCTCTCTTTCCCTCTTTCTCTCTCTCTCTCTCTCTCTCTCTCTCTCTCTTTCTCTCTCACTCACTCTATTGTGCAGAGCTTCGCTTTACTTCTGGAACCTGAAAGGCCGTTTCATCAATTATATGACACAGGCACTGCACGCGGTTTACGTACCCATTGCCCGTGTATTCCCATCCACGTTAAGCAACTCCTCTCTATTACGGTCTCATCGATTACGTCGAACAAAACGAGACCGCAATGCATTTCCGCAATCGGGCGAGCTCTACACGCGCCGAGTCGCTCGGCGCGTCAATACACAAATATACGTTTCTGTTATTCACCGTGAACGCAGAAGACAAGACGGTAGCAATAAGAGACTTTCCTTCTATCGAATTCAGGGTTCTACTCTTTGAAGAAGACTTTTGACTCCCATATAAACTGTAAAACCGCAAAAACAAAAAATTTTTGAACCTCCATCTACACCAAGCAAATTTTTACCAAGCTTGAGTTTATTCGAAAAAATAACTTCCAAACTATTGCACTACTTCGCCAAGATTGGGAGTAAATTTGAAGAAATCTTTAATTGGATACTTTTCCTATTTTTCTTAACAAAAAGACGTCGAGAGTCATCCTAGAACGGATTCGACCCCTCGCGTAATTATCTCTTCCCAGGGAGAACAATCGTCGTTTAAAGTCTCTCCGGAAACCGCGATGGAACGATTCGCCTCGAATTCGGCGCTCTTCGAAGGAAAACAGTCGACGAGGAAAAAGTCAGCATCAGCCGAGAGTAGGGAAGAGAGTACCTTTCCTCACGGGCTCTTTCGGGGCCAGGTTTTTGTTCGCCGGCTATTCTCGAGAGAGCGAGGGAGAGAGAGAATGAAGCGCGAACTCGGCACTTTGTATTGACACTCTCGAACGAGGCCTCCCACTTCATTTATCCCCACCACTCGCTTCTTGGATCATGAGCTACCAAAGTGCAGCACTTGGAGCAGTCCCCACTCCCTCCTCCGCGTAGCCCCTTCATTTTCGCGCTTCCTCTTTTTTCCACTATACGTGTATTGTATCTCCCGTGCCGTAACGGCTTGAAAGGAAGCGGGCGAGAATGGAGGAAAAAGTCTCTGTGAGCGGAATGTAAAGGATACCGAAACTGGGGCGACTTTTCGTTATCTCTTTTGTGTCGTCCCTTTAATCTGTAGAGTGTAATGTAGTTAACGCGACCTATCGGTGGAAGTACTCGGACCAGGTCTCGGATCAACGGCAACTATTTCGAAAATTCTCGGTTCGTCTTCGTTCGAGCGTTTCGATTTTATCGATTTAAACGTCAGTGATATCAACCTAATGACATCAGAGTAAAATTCGAATCTAATTTGAGGATTGATACGTAAAGGGCGGATTTATTAAGCTCTTACTGATTCTAAATTTGAAAAGTTCAATAAAAAAAACTTCAATTTTTATAGCAACCCCTATATCGACTAGCGTTCCTCTAGTTCTTCGGGAATGCGAATTTTAATCGGTTTTAGCAGAAAATTTTTTGATCGAGCTTTCAACGAAAGTGAAAGTAGGAAATTTCAAGTTAACGGTTCGATAATTCCGAAAGAATCTCACGATACATCATCGATTTAGCTCGATCCCCCAACGTGCGAGGAATTTCTCGCGCCGGTGAAACGAGCGAGTGGGGAGCGCGGAGCTCTCTCGAGCTGACCGGATCCGAGCGCGAATCGATACACCGCACGCCGAGCAATAAATTTATTACCGCGACGATAATAAGACGGCGGGGGAAATAATTCATCGCGGCGCAAAATTGAGAGCGCTTCGTATCGAAAGGCGAAACAGTAATCCGATCTCGTCCTCGCGGCGCATCGAGCCGCCAATTTTCCCGATTTGTACGCCCCTGAAACGAAAAAGAGAAGAAAAAAAATGAGGAAGAATAGAACCGAAGAGCCCCCAACGCACACGAATACCTCGACGCAAAAATGGGGAGATTTATGGCTGGTAACAGATTACCGCGATGTTGTAACGCGCACTTTCTCTTCCCTCCTTTAATTTCTTCTATTTCTCTTGCTTGGATAAATCAAGGAGAGATCTTCTTCCGGCTAACCACCGAACTTCGACCTCGTTTTACTCGAACTAGTTTGCTTTCGTTTTTCCTTATGTTACCGAGAAAAAAATATTGTATCGACCGAATACTTTTGGAATATTAATTTCGTCAAATATATATACCTATTTGAACATCTATATTAGGTACATCTATTTATATACATAAAGCTATTTTGCAGAAATAAAAATTGTTTTAATAAATTTACTATCTCTTACTCATCAAAAAATTTCACCTGACTCGATAAATTTTTCTTAGGATATTGTCGAGAGGAACGGGCCCGGAACGTGCATAAAACTTTAATAAGATTATTCCGGGGCCTCGTTTTCCTTCCTGTGGCAAAAATAATAACGTCGTCCGCCCCGGGTCCTCTCCTTTTCTTATTTACCACGCCGATAATTCTCGAGTAGCGAATTTCCTCAAGGTAGGAGAAAAAAATTACATGCCCTGTCCCGACGAATCTGCATGATTCGATTATTTACATTCGAAATGGACGAGCGCTCGAGGAATTTTCATTCGACGCGTCGAAGGTGGCTGCTTCGTGGACGGAAGAGGAGCTCCTGCAGAGAGAGGGAGAGAGAGAGAGAGAAATCGTTCGCGTCATCTAGCACTAGAGAGAAAGGGAGAGAGGGAGAGTGTAGGCGTATTAATTCTGTTACCATAGTAGCGCAGGGAGAAATTTTATTACTCCATCCGATCGAACGTGTTTCCTACCGAGTATATAACGCGACTATTTTCAACCCCCCCCCCCCGCTCTTCAGCGAGTTATTTTGTTAACGAAAATTTTTTCCTACGAGTCACCCCCCCTTTTTACTCGTCTCGAGACCGCGGGCTCGTCGGTTCGAGTTCTCTCTTTTTCGCTCGCTCTCACGAGAGATCGTCACGACCCTGACCCACATCCTACCGCTTGACGTATCATCGCGTCGTCACGAGTTCGCGCCTAAGAGTTGCCCTCGGATATATGGCCGAGCTGCATCGACGGTATCATCTCCCGAGACGACGATTTTAATCGACCCGACTCGTATCGCTAATTAACAAAATCCCTCGGCGCGAAATTTTCTGTTTTTCGTTAATGAACAATTTGACTGGGAAACGAAACTTTATCCTATTAGCACAATTTTTTGGTTAATAAATAAATGATACACACTATAATAAAAAAATACATATACACCTCAAAAAAATTAGAGGAGCATTTGTAAAACTAGTAAATTCTCACGAAGCTCGAGACAGTTTTAGAGCTTGAAAAGTAAAGATTCGTTTTTGCTAGGGCGAGTCTTGATCACTTAAAGGCAGTAGTTCGAACGCGCGACATGTCAGGCGCCGAAGCCGAGGAGCGCGTGCGCAAGCTTCTTGGGCGGAATGTCTCGGGTTCCTCACATTTCGTGGGTCGACGGGATCGAGGGGGACGTCGAAAGTAATTTCGCCCTCGGATTAATTCTCCTAACCGAGCCCCGGAGAGTTTTCGCGAGAGGACTCGCTGCGGTTTCTGGACATCCTACCGGACTAAAAACGGCGCTTGCTACTGCGGAGTCGAAAAACGCGAACGGTCGCTCATTTCGGAATACTTCGGTGATATGAGAACCCGTTCCGCCAATATATGGAGATTAAAACATATTATCCGAAAAAAAGTAGAGAAACGCTTGAAAAAAACTCGAAAGGTAAATAATTCATAAAGCTCGTAGCTCATAACGCATGTTAAATTCAAAAAAACTTCGGAAGTGCTTTGATTTTTAAAGTAAGATCTATCGACTAGCGTTCTTCCAATTTTTTCAAGGAGTGTATTCCGAGGGTGGCAGAGAGAGGGATAAGAATTCTTGGAAATATCAAGGAGCGAATCCGAGCTTCTCGAGTCTCGTTCGTTGAATTATGAGAATAACGCGACAGGGTTTACAGCCTCTTGGTTCTATTCTGTGTTTACCGCAGCGGCGATAATTTCATGTTAAGCCTCGACGATAAACCCTTCGCGTTATCAAACTACTAGAATTCGGAATGGTCTTGTAAACTGCGAGTGGGAAAAGGAAACAGGGTGAGATCTTGGGAAGCAGTTCAACTGCATTTCAACTAATTCTCAGTCGAATTTATTAGTTTGGAAAAGAACTCTTAAAGCGTACTTTGTGAAATTATTCCACGCTCATTATCGTACCAACAAATAATTCTTCCACTTTTCATTCCAAAGTCAGTTACTCGAACTAGTTTCCCATTTCCTATTCACCGACCAAAGTCCCCGAATACGTATGAATACGAATCTCTCGATCGCCAGAAGGACTTTACACCCCCTTGCGATATTCTCTCCTAGAAACGACGAGATTATTAATAGCGAAGAGAAGTGAGGAGAGAGAGAGAGAGAGAGAGACAGAAATCTCCAGCAAGACGCGCGTGTGACGTAAACGATACGAATCTATATTCAGAACTCGAGTCGATAGATAGCGAGGAGAGCCCGGTTTTGGCGTTATCCCAGAATCTTTCTCGAGCTCGAATATACGTATATGTACAAGTATACGTGTACGAGCGCTCCTATTATTATGTTAAGTTGACACGCGAGCGTGTTAGGACACAGAGGACGATTTTAACACAAAGGTCCTCGTAGTCGAGCGCGGAAAGGGTCTCCTAGTTAAAAGCGAAAGGCCGGTTCGCCTCGTAATGAGATAGAAACCACTTAACCCCGTAGAGCACGCGTGCCTAAGGGCTCGCGTTTCCTCGCCACCCCCCACTCCGCCAACCGAGTGTCACGTGCTCCACCCCCGGAAATCGGTCCATCCCTCTCCCTCCATACGCGAGTCCCTCGAAAACCGAAACAAAGGCCAATAAAATTGCAAAACGGTGTCGTAAATACAGCCAGTTTCCGTAAATTTTTCACGAATTCTCACTCAAATGATTTAACTTCTAGTTTCTCGAAGTTATGTAGAAGTTGTATAATGACTTATAGACATCGAGAAATAAATTTATCAAATCAACAAAACAATCAAACTTAAATTTTTTCCCAATAGGAACAAACATTAAGTTTACCAGTCTCCGCCAATTTCGTTAATTAAATTCCAAAAAGATCAGAAGGGTCCTCGTGAGTCTAAATTCGTATTTTCAGACTCCTTTCGAGTTCGAGATGGAAATTTCTCTGTAATTTTTTTCGTCGAGGAAAATCGATACACCGGCGAACCGTGATAATTTCCGTCCGATAATTATCACTCGAGGCGGAGTTACGATCGTCTGGCGAAATTCAACTCTCAAAGGTCAGGAGGTGTTCGCTCGTCCGTTCGCCCCCGCGAGGAAGAATTTTCAATAGAGAGATCCGTCGTTAACGCGCTCGCTCGAGCTTAAACTACGAACGGTTATTTCAGAAATTTTTTTTCGAACCCGATGTTTAATTTCACACTCGGGGAAATCGAACGAGAGATAATAAGGGCTAATTGCTCGATCGAATCACGACGTTTCGCGTTCCCAGAGGGAGAGTTTATACCGATCCGGGTATATTGAAAATCTCTTTTAACGGTCCCGAATTCTCATCATGGCTCCATCGCTTTTATACGACGTGGAATAAACTCGATACAACTTCTGCGGCTAGCTCATAAACGAGCTCGAGCTCGTCGAGAGTGCCGGGCTTGAGATCAATTTCGCTATGTATCGGGGATCGTAGGAGGCGATTGAAATCGTTATGGAATAACATCGCGATCATCTAACTCGCTTGATAAGTTTATCCTCTCTCGCTCATGCCGGGAATGAAATTCGTGGAGTTGAATAAATATTTACGTTGGGTTATTTCGGGAAATAAGATATAAATATATAGAGAAAATTAGTACTAATTGTTTCGTCCGGTTTTAAAAAAGTTAATAGCGAATAGATTGAACAAGATACAAATTATTATTCTCTCGATGTATGCGTTCGGTTAAAGCTATTTTATAAACGCTCTCTCGAAAAAACAATTATATTGATGTATATGTTGTCCGAGACAAAGAGGAAAACAACAACGAATTGATTTCACGAGCAGTCATCAGCAGATTGCGTGGCATTAATTAGTTAATGCCTAATTACTTCATATCCCTTTATTCGTTTGGGCCTAGAGCGTTCGCGATCGTATTACCGGCCGATGTAATAGGACTAAAAGCATCGGGATATAGGCGCATTTTGCCTGCATAATCCATTAACAGTAGTCGAGCGTGACGGGCACGCGTTAAACACCCGTGACGGGAAATCATGCGCAATAAAAGAAAAACCGTAATAAAGGCCGAACGAGAATTCGATTGCGGACGAATTTCTCCGAATTTTCCGCGAGAATTGTAAATTTTGGCGGGGAAACGTCCAGACGTAACGCCGAGTCGGATTCTCGTGCGAGGAAACAAAGGCAACCCTTAAGAATTCATATTTATATATATATATATATCACGCAGACATCCTGAAAGATGCATTTGCATAATAATTGCAGAACGGCTAAATGCAAAATACCGCGGGCCAGATGCAAAAAGCTCGGCACTCGTAAATACGCCATAGTTATCGCGCGATGAATAAATTTACCACAATTTCGGTCGGTTTTAATTAACCGCTACGCGGCGCTCGTCCGAATTCGGACGAAATTTACCGAAATCGCGTTACGACGTGATTGAAACTGAAGCTATTCTGTTTTATCGTATTTTTGGCTTCCCTTCGTTGAATAAGAAAATGGATGAATTATTGAAATAAATGGAGAATTAATTGTCTGAGAATAACGCGGGTAATGGATCTATGTTACTTTTACGAAGGACAGCTGCCAATTTCCATCAAAAAAATTCTTTTCAAGAATGCTTTGAACCAACGAATGTTCGTTTCAATACTGCTAAAATATTTTTGCAATTCAAAAGAGTAATCGTTCCTGAAAAATTTCCCTTTTTATCTTACAAAATATTTTAGCAGTATCGGTGCAAACGCTTATTTGATCAAACGAATTTTGCATACAAGCGTCCGAAATTTGATAAATTTTATGCCGCAGCGCAGTTTTTTTTTGTTTTTTTTGTTTATTTGTTTTTTTTTTCAGTATTGAATTTCAGATAGATTTAAACTTTTTATAAAATCGAGCATTGACGTGATTTTTGGAAGAGTACGACCGAGAAATGAGAGCCAAATGAAATTTACCGGGTAGTCATCAATTATCGGAATCTCATAGGCATCTCCCGAGCGAATCGTGATGTCACACGGTATCCACCACGGACAGGCTATACGATAGATTATTACATAACCGGTACGCGTATATTTACACGAGTGGTCCTCTCGGATCTATCGATCGATCAGACGCTGCGTCAGCGTTGAATTTTGGAGTCGGCATTCGTCTCGCTACTCGAGCATCCTGACCTGGAATATGTTTCACCAATTCGAGAATACCGTTCTCTGGGGTGGCCATTTCCTTGGGTTCGAGTTTACAGAATCATGGAAATGCAGTGCATAACTCGTTATTAATATAGAAGTAGCGTTTGAAATTATTTTGGCAAATATAATTTTCAAATTAACTACGAATAAATGAAGAAATGATTGAAACTGCGATATTTTACAAACAAATTAAACGCGTATTTTAATTTACAGTTTGTTAAGCAACGTAATTTTTTCATAGAACTCAAATACGAAGTATTCGAGTCTTCCTCTCTGTAAATTGATCGCGGTCCGATCAAATCCCCTTCTCCATTATTTAATTTCCCGGGTCATTTGATAAACCCGGCGACGATTAATCTTCCGCGAGCCGTTGACCCATCTCTTATCGTTCCGAAGGCCCATCGGGCTCCTCTTCGTTCGGATAACGATTTTTACGGCGCTCCGGCCTACCCATATGCTTTTATGGGAATCCCCGGCCTATATAACCGCGAAGTGCACGCGGGAGAAAAAAGAAACACGCGTTACATCCTCGATAATACAAAACTGCTCGTTCGGTTGGCTTATAAAAGCCTCTGATGGTATCGCACTCCTAAAAAAAACGAGAAAAAGAGAGGAAAAAATAAGATAATCTACGGGGTTGTCCGAGGATAGCGCTCGTTTCGCCGCGTTAAACCCCCACCGTGCCTCGGGGTGTGACTTACGATCCATACAGGCGTAAAATTCCGTACGCGTTGCGGAATAACGTGGAGGGGGCGAGTGGGAACCCTCTTACTTCGCGTCTCGCGAGACGAAAGATAGAAGGAGGTACGTATACCAAACTTCGTGTGTCGTAAAGTTTAATACTCGAGCCGTTTCTGCAGTCTCTCTCTCTCTCTCTCTCTCTCTCTCTCTCTCTCTCTCCCCCTCCCGCTATTTATCCGTTTTTCTCTCTTTCTCTGTCTCGTTGGCGGTCTCGCGAAACACCCGAGCGATGCTTTATATGCGCGTAATACGTGCCTTACTCTTCGAGATCCTCTCGTTCACCCGCCCCCTCCTCCCACCCCCTCTCCCGGTACGTGCGAATGGCCGGACACGTGCGCGATTCCTCCGCTCGAACTTTTCACCACCGACTACACACTATCCGGTGAATAAAACATCGCGTTACTCTCGCACTCGACGCTTCCTCGGCTAACCGAAATATACGAGCACCGTCGAGTTTATTTATCGATAAAATTTCATACACCCCGGCCTGATTTATAGCCGAGCGAAAATCGGGAGAGATCGAAGCTCGCGTCGCGATCAATTCCGACGCTTCCACCTGTCCGGGAAATCGTACGCTCGGTTCTGTCTCGTTTCTTGAGGGAGGAAAAATCCGAGAAGTGGAGAAATTGGGGGTGTTGTGTATCTATTTTTTAAACGTCGGGCGTTCCGTGAGGACGAGGAACAAACTGGGCGGATTTTATGCGCCGCCATTTGTCGGGTCGCGCACCCCGGAAATGGCTCGTGATTTTTCAGTTGTAGACTTAATTTTCCCTGAGAAAATAAATCATTGTCCCAGTCGCAACGTTCACAGAAGTGACAAATTTTTACAACAAGCTCGTTCTTACGTAATAGAGAGAATTCGAACCAAAACCTGCCAGCTAAAAGTTGAGGTTATTCTCAACCAACGGAATTCCTTCATTAGGTATAACCCCTAACCCTACAGAGTGAGAGAAACAATAAAAGAGGATGAGAAAAAAAATTGAAACGTCACGTTGCGGTTTAATCGTCCTCGGGGAGATGAAAAAGAATTACCGAAAAATTTACAGCGCCTAAAAGGGGTATAAGGCCGACCGTAACTAAATTACGAGGACCACGTCACCGTTACCGGAGTCCCGATCCCGCCAGCGATAAAAAAGTATTATCACCGGTAGCAGATTGCGCGGCTCCTTTTTTTCTGTCTCCGCCGCCTCGCTCGTAGTTGATACGGATTAAATTCGCGAGATGGGGAGCGTCGAAGGCGTGTCGTTTCGAAACCCTCGCGAGGATTATGGAGGGGGAGGGGGCTAAACAATCCCCGAGAGGTGAGAAGGAGAAAAAAAGAAAGAAAGAGAGAGAGAGAGAGAGAGAGAGAGAGAGAGAGAGACGAAATTTGTACGAGGAGGGGCGAGTATGGCGATAAAGTCGTCGAGCTTCGAGCTAAGCAAGCCCGATAATTAGGTCAATGCGCAACGACAATGCCACCAATCGAGCGAGCAAGACCGGGACCAATACTCGACAACTTTTTTTTCTCCCCCTCGAATTTTCTCTCAACCCTCCGTCAATTTGCACGAACGAGACGAGTGAGTTTCGCTTTTCGGAGTTCGCGGAGTCGCGGGCTCTCGTTTTTTTCTCGCCTGGGTGGCTGGGCTCGAGTTGAAGCGAATAACGATTGATTCTTTTTAGGATTTTATTTATGAATATTGATGAATTCGTATCAATAATATTTGCAATTTGTATATCAGAGATATTCTTGACCTACATTAACACTAAACCTACTCTTTACGTAGGTATATTGATTTTTAATTTTTAAATAAAAACAATCTCGTTTTTGTTTTATTTACAGAAATCTTTTATTCACAGAAGAGTTATTTAAGAAAAATGTTTAAGCAGAATATAAAAATTTTCAACTTGGAAAGGTCGAGATCGATAAATCATCCCCTCGATACGTAAACTGCTGCAATACAACAGTCTGAACTTTCCCGGAGTCACCTAATGAATACCTAATACCCAATCCCGACAACGTATTTAAATACCGAATGGACGACACGTGAGGAAAAGCGAGATAAAAAGGGAAAGTTCAGGGAAGTTTTTTCCCTGGCGCGGTTGGGCGAAAAGCGCCTGGTAACGGAAAAGTTTTTTAACGAGCGTAATACGACTTGGAGAGACCACGGCACGCTCTTGCCCGGATAAGCAAAGTTCTGCCCCGTGTTTCGCGTCTCCCTCGCAAACGGGAGTGATAAAGTAATCCAGACGCGGCCCGATGGAAAAATATTCAATGAAAATTCGTCGTTCGACACGTGTAGCTTAGCGTCGAGAGGATCGATAATCCGAAAATTGAATGATTTCCCATCGAGAAGAGCAGAATTCGCTGATGAGGGTGTACAGTTTATATTATGCAGCAAAACCGTACTTCCGGAAGAGATAAAAACTCTACTAATCCGAAAATTCTCGTGAAAAGTTAAATGAGCCGAATGTAATCATTCATTCGCAACAATAACAGTCTGCCGAAGTTGTAGACCATCGTCGAGTGAGGTTTAAATTCGCGTAACGAGTTTTCGTCTGGATTTTTCACTGAAAGAAATACTTCCGTGAGCAGTACGATAAAAGAAAATTTGATCTCGTCTTTTCTGGATAATTTTGAAATTTTTATCGAGTCTTGTCGCGAGGTTATCAGGGCGAGTATACCGAACACCGTGAGGCGGATATTACACGTGTTTCCGGTCGAAGATCCCCATCCTGGGACGGGTCCGATAACGCCCACCGCTCGGAACCAACAGTCCGCACGGAATCGACCCGTTCGCCAATTACCGCTTAAGACGTACGCGGGATAAACCCGCGAATTAACTCCGTTGGTGCGAAATCGATAGACACGCACGTGCACCAACACCCGGCTCGGTATCCTCGAATCATCGATCCACCTGTCACGACTGCGTAATTGCGTTTCGATGGGCCACTTCACAGCGATACATCCCCGAGAGCTTCCCCAAACACACACCGTCGCCTACTTCCGAAGGCGAGTCGCGGTAATAAGTTCGCAAATTGCATCCGAAATAGCGAGCCAGATTCGATTTTTCGTTCATTGTGCGTTGATAAATCAACTTTCAACTCCGAGCGTTATAACGAAATTGATGAAATGAGTACGCATCCGTTGAGAGGTTTTCAACTCTATTTGTTGTTTTTCGTTACAGCTGTGAATTTTTTTTTGATAAAGGAAAATAATGGAAAACGTTGCCGAGTAAGCGATATGGATATTCGGGACAAAAATTTTATTTGCGATATAACCATCGAAATTGAAATAAAAAAAATAAAAATTAGAATTGATATTAAAATTAAGATTAAATGTCAGTTTACATTAAAAAAAAATTTATATTTAATCGAAATTGAAATTCATCTAAACATTCCAACAACGGTCAATTGAAAACTTGCGAAGTTTGAAAACAAACCCAAAGCTTTATGTAATTTTTTTACCAAAAAAAAACATAAATTTAAATTGCAGGAATCGAATGAAATACCCTAAAATCGTAATTCGGCCAGTTATCGAGATACGCTTGTGCGAGAGCTCGTTTGTTTACTCTTTTACAACCTGGTGTTATTCTACATACGACGCGTCGTATGTGGGAGGGGAGGGAAAAATATTCTGGCGAGCAAATACGCATACGTTTTTCGGAATGCCAAACGAGGAATAACAAGAATGACCCGAACACAACCGGAATCACGTTCGAGAATTAAATATTCATGTGCGTGGATTGTAAAGCGACGCGTAAAAATTAACGAGTGGGAAACGAGACAATCGGAGGCTCGGTATTTCTCGCTCGATCGTCACGAGCGGCTGGGTTTGATTGTTTTTTTATTCTCTTATTTTTTTTTCAGTTCTGTTTCTCCCTCGTACTTTTCGTTCCAACGGAGTAACGAAAAACGCTATTCCCGCGGATTTATAACCCCGAGTATCGCGTTCGCGACCCTCTCCCAGTTTTCTCTTTCTCGTTTCTTTTTTCTCGCCCTCGCGAGAAGAAAGCGTCGTCGCTTATTTTTTAAAACGCTCTCGCCTTACAATGCCGCGAAAAAAAAAGGAATTTATCGTCAACTCGCGCGCTATATACGCGTGTGTAGTGTATTTAGACGATACGTTACGAAACGTTAACGTCGAGCGTTATTTTCGTTCGCTCCGCGGGAAAATTCACTGTTATGGAAAATCAATTCTTGGCTTTTAGAGTAACGCGCGTAAAGTTTCGTCCTCGATAAATGAAAGAATTACGCGATACGGGACGTGCATTTGTCTATTCTCGGCTAATTGATAGATTAACACTATATTTATATCGAGTTCCCAAGCTAAATGATTTCACATAGCGGAAACGAGTCGACAAAACTGTAAAATCGTAAATAAGCCGAAAATCGCGATTCAATTTGTCCTCGAGATGAATTTTACCTAATATCCGACGAGTCCGAGCAAAATCCGGCATGGCTATAAAACGTGAGAGAGGGAGAGAGAGTCTCAAGTACAGTTTCGACGAAGAAACAGATAAAAAACCAACGGTAAATACCAACCTACGTGCCCGAACGACGAATCGCCCGATTCCAGAGGCCCGGAATAGAGAGAATTTTCTCTCGTGCCCTGTGGAAAAGATCATAACGCGTTCTCCTCTACGCTCGCGTCGGGAGATTCTATTCTCGAAACAATTTCCAGCGGGAAAAGAAGCTCCGAAAGGTCCCGTTCATAAATATTTATACGCTGGCGGTAAACTCGTTTGTCGGTGGGGCACCTGTGCGAACGAGCGGGAACAGAGGCAGGCGCGCCTCTCTATACGCTCCTGAAAGCTTGTATCTCGCTGTCTACATGCATACAGGGTGTCATCCAATATCGACACGATCGCGAAATATAAAATGATTAAATTTTTAAATCAGAGGCTCTCGTTGTTACAAAAATTATAGACAGTTTTATAATTATCCGTGAAATTATACATGAAAATCACGATTGAAAGTTAAAAATTGTTCATCGTACGAGAGAGAGAAAAAATTTTCTTCGAAATTCTCAGAGCTATCGGTTGAAGGATCCTAAAACCTCTCAGGACACCCCGTATGTAGAGATGGAGGTGGGGGAGAGGGATGACGTTGGGCGTCGCGGCGCCTCCGACGGGCGCCCGTGCGGCGCGCGCGGCTCGTTCCGAAGACTTCGGCCGTCTCCCGGAAGCGGCCGACCGCCGACGAATTCGCACGAGAGGAAAGATATAGCGGAAAACTCCTCCCTTGTACTTTATACAGAAAGGAAAAGACAGAGAGGGACGAAAAAATGGGTAAATTCGGCGAAAACACGTCCGAGGCGATGAGCTGTGACGAGAAATCGATAAGAGATGCGAGAGAGAGAGAGAGAGAGAGAGAGAGAGAGAGAGAGAGAGGGAGAGAGAAAGAGAGAAAGAGGGGGAGTCTGTGGTTTCCGATGCCGGAAGTCGCATCGAATCGTTTCCAGGTTGTTCCTCCGGTGACGTTTCAGCGAGAACTTCGAGAGATAGCCCGAAGCACCGAGCGTTGCGTAACTAATTGCAAGTTTCCGTATTGTTCCGCAACAACTGCCGCGGCTGCGCGAGAGAGAGAGAGAATATTTTGGGGTCCTTGTATCTCGGACTCTCTAGCGGTGTAGTTTGCACGTCACACGTGTCGCACGAGATGCACGAATTTCCATACCTATTTGGTTCGCGAATCCGTCGAGTGGCTTTGAGTTTACGCTCGAGATAAAGTTTCGGCCCCGTACGAGAAAAATAGCGAGAAAAATTGAATATTTTATTTCGCGAAATTTAATGAAAATAAAATGTAAATTTTTTCAAATTCATCGAAGCGAAATCGACACGAGGTATCGGAATTCGATTTCTGTAATCGTTACTAGATTTGATCAGATTTTTTTTAGATTTCATTCTTCCTAACTTTCGTCTTTAACAAATTCCTCACCTCGATTCTACTTCGAGAACATAATCGAACCACGTGATCCAAATCCCACCCCTACAACAGCCGAAAAAAAAATCTCCATTAATACTCGGTGTTCGATAAATTCGCAAATCCCCGCGGAAATTTGGCCGACTACGAGGGGGGCTGTCTCGGTCGAGAATAACCCGAGCGGGGTGAACGCGCGGTGAACGATATCTCGGCTAAACGTTTATTCGGTTCGAACGTTTTCATTTCGCGGGAGTACAGTTGCGAAGAGGATCCCGAAATGCGAGGGTCGAAGTAAAAGTCGTAGGAGGAGGAAAGAAGATAGAAGAAGTTCGGGTGTGGATTCGGTAGGGGGATGTCGAGAAAGAGAGAGAGAAAGAATAGTGAGAGACAGTGTGCCCGTAGCCAGGAGAGAAATACGATTGCCGAGGATATTGATCTTCCCTGGGAGTTGCCATGTGCAGCTATCTCGCTCCTCTTCTCCTTTTTCCGTCGAAGGTCCGAGACCGACGGATAGAACGGGACGCCGTCGCGAACTCGACTTCGAGGATTCTTATTCTCTCGACAGCCTCGTGTTGTTTTCCCGGAAAAGTAAGCGTCGAGAGGAATCACGGGAATCGCTCGGACTCTTGCCGGGGTATTAATTAACGCGGGACTAATTCCAGATGTCAAACCGTGCCTAGATGTAGACACAATTTCACTCGTAATTATTTTGACATAAATACTCAGTGCCCAAAATGCCAAAAATATTATCGGTCCTCTGTTAATTTGTCAATTTCTAGAGTTATGGTGTTTTACTATTTTATTACATCCTTCTTCGCTAAGAAAAATAATATACCCAAACCGAAATTTCAGCGTATCATCCGCGTCTAATCAAATTTTCATCGAACCGTGAAGAAGAGATCCTGAAGGGAGCCGAGGTGATCCGGATTATTTCAGCCGGATCTCTCGCTATCGCGACGAGATAATAACCCGGGTAACGAGTTGACTTTTTTTCCCTTCCTACGGCGGGGGAAAAGTTTTCGAAAGAGAGGAGCGATAAATCGCAGCTGGACCGAGCCTAGAGACGTAAATTGTCACACCGAGTCTAGTTTTTGGAGGCATTCGGCGATATCGAGCGTTTTGGCCTGGACTAGCGCTTTTGAGCGCTTAATGAGTGGATGGAGTTTCCGGTACGATGACCCGCGGACCAGAAAAATTCATTCGCGCGAGAACTCATCACGGGTTGACCCCTCCGTGAGCCAAACCAGACGAAATGTTCGGAGCAAAGTTCGAGAGCGAACCACGGAAACGAGTTTTCGCGACGTTCGGTTCGCAACGAGTCATCGGCTGATCGTTACTCGTCGTGTCGTTAATAACCGACCTCGTTTACTCTCGGGGCACGATCCGCCGGTGGCGCGATACGAGATGAAGAGAGATAAATGGAAGATACAAAATTTAACGTAGGAACGACTTTTTCCTTTATTCCAAATTGATATCGGGTGGATTACCGAATTGGTTTTCATTACGGGTAGTTTTGCTGAACTCTGGAAGTATCGAAGAATTAAAAATAAAAAGTCATCGAGAATCGATTATTTCAAATGCTGAAAAATCTCCTTTGAAAGATAAGAAATATTTAACAGTTCTTCACTCATTGTTACCTATAGTTACTATTTTTATCCGTAATAAAAAAAAGCCGAAAATTCTTACAATATCAGGGATCGTCGTCACCCGTGATCGTCGTTTCGACGGTTCGTTCCGACTCGTTCCTTCGATTTCCGGCACTCTAGCGGGGCTGTCGACGTTCTATCCACCCGGGAGTACGCGCCCGTACTGTTTACGTCCGGCGAGGTGAGCCTCGCGTACATAAGTACTCGACAAAGAACGGGGGACTTGGCGCGGTGTGCGTCCCCCGAGGGAGCCGATAATCCATCGTGCGTCAATATTGTTACGCGATAGAGGACCCGGGTAAACGAACCATTTACGGCTGTATATTGTTCGCGCTGGGCCAATCGAGATCAGACTCGATTGCACCGTCGAATAATTTATACCTGAGCACACTACTAAAACCCCAAACCTTGAGGAATATGAACCGGCTAACTGCGAATCGAGCTCACCGTTCGACATTAATCATGAGTCGGACGGGGTTTGGTTATTCGAATACCGATCTAGGGCTCGTAAATCATTCTCTTCCTTGGCCGAGAATCGATGGCTGAGAAATTCTCTTTAGATAAATGAAAAAATCGACTAAAAAGCACAAAGAACTCAATAGGGAACAAAAAAACCAAGAAATTCCAAAAAAAGCTCAGTGAAGAGCTCCTCGATGTTCAGAGCAGCAATAGAAGATGTTTTATCAAAGTTCACCGATCTCATCCTAATTCTAATGACGCTATACCAGATCAAAAATGACACGCAACATCTAGAATCGGTATAAAACCAACCCGTGACGAGTTTCGAAAGAAAAACAACATATTGTTCGGCTCGAGTCCTACCGGAGTTCGACACGGGAAATAAATTCCCCACTCGTCAATGACCGGAATATTTTTTGCTCTGTACGATGGACGTATTATTCCGTCAACGAGAGACAGTCGCGACTCGCGTTTATACACCCGCAGGGACGGCCGTAAAACCGCGTCAGGGATCGATCAGTTCGAATTTTATAGCGTCCGACCTTCCCATCCAACCCACTTCTCTCTTCGCGGTTAGCGAGACGATCGTAAAGCGTTCGCGCGCACGCTCGGAACGGAAAATTTTCGAATTCGCGTGTATTGTCGCAATCACACGTGCAATTTGCAACGTCGAGTCTTTACTCTTTTCGTTCTTTCCGTCTTTCTTGAATATCTCAAATCAAATTTTTTTGTATAACACCTCAAAACAATAGGAACGCTCGAGAAAAGTAAATAACTTTTAGACAGCAAAATTTTTACCAAAAGATAAAAAGTTTAAAGAAGCTCAAGTTTTCTGAAGAAAAAAATCCTATATCGACTTGTTCCTATAATCTTTATGAGGAATGTATCTATCTCCGTC